>VSMD01139338.1:0-111100 GCA_008750895.1 Mirza zaza | reverse complement strand
CCCCCCCCCCCACCACCAAATTAAAAATAGCATCGCCTCGTGATCCAGCATTCCGTTTCTGAGTACATACCCACGATAATCGAAAGCAGAGGCTCACACAGAAACGTGCGACGGCGTTTCAGTGTTTGTTGCAAGATGAAAAGAGTTCTCCGGATCGGTGGTGGCCACAGTGGCATCCAGTGTGAATGCACTTAACGCCACTCAACTGCGCGCTTAAAAATGGCCAGGATGGCAAATTTTATGTTGTGTGTATTTCATCACAAATATATATGTTAACTTTTAACCACTCCGGTGCAGCGCTCACAGGCCGCGAAACCTCGTTCACGGCCGCACTCACAGGCTGCACGGTGGTCTGTGCTGTACACTGACGACAAATCCGTCTTGCTCTTGCGTGATGAGCAGAGTTTGAAAGCACTGAAAGCTTGTTTCACTTTACAGGCAGCTTTCCTTGTCATGCAAATATCAGAATAGGTAACATAGACATACGTGTTTTCATGACATTATTTTCAAATGTTCACTTTTATTTTATTTTATTTTATTTTATTTTATTTTTTGAGACAGAGTCTCACTTTGTTGCCCAGGTCAGAGTGAATGCCGTGGAGTCAGCCTAGCTCACAGCAACCTCCAACTCCTGGACTCAAGCGATCCTCCTGCCTCAGCCTCCCGAGTAGCTGGGACTACAGGCATGCGCCACCACGCCCAGCTCATTTTTTCTCTATATATATTAGTTGTCCAATTCATTTCTTTCTGTTTATAGTAGAGATGGGGTCTCGCTCTTGGTCGGGCTGGCTTCGAACTCTTGACCTCGAGCAATCCGCCCGCCTCGGCCTCCCAGAGTGCTACGATGCTAAAGAGATTGTTGTTTGCTGAACAGCAAGGTGAACTGCATGAGGCTTGAAATCACCCAGCATGGAGTTTTGATGTCTGATAAGCAACATTATTTAACAGCAACATTATTTGCTATTAAAAATAGCAAAATTATTTAAAATAACCCGGAATTATAGAGAAGTATCTGACTGTAGGGTTTCCCCAGGAGGGCAGAGTGGTACGCAGGGAACAGGGGACATCACCCTGTGGCGGGAGTCTGGGTGGTGCTTCCCACAAAGGAAACAAGCGTCCCGCTGTTAGTCAACCTGGGGCGCAAACACAGGCTCCAAGAAGGAAGGACTGGAGGGCACCCCCAGCCCTGGGGGGAGGCAGGCCTCTACCCACAGGGCAGTAGAGGTGAAGGAGGTGGAGAAGAAAATGACTGGTAGGAAACGTCTCATCCCATTAAGGGCTGAGAGCAGTGACATGACATATAAAATCCAGCTTGGAGACTCAGTTTCCTGCCTTAGTAGCAGACACTGTTGGTCGTCTGACTACTCTCCATTCCCCCGTCTTACTGTGCTAATAGAAGTCCAGTTTACCAAGATAGCTACCATTATCCATGCGTTCAACAACTTCTTGGGAACTAATCCCACCCTTGGCCATGTTGTTTGAAGCATTGATAGGAATGGGTAGATGGCACGATTCTGGCCACTGACGTGCTCAGTGGGGAAAACTAAGTAGTGGAAAACTAAATAGGGGAAAATTAAGTAGGGGAAAACTAAGTGGTGGGGAAAACTAGTAGCTAAGTGGGGAAACTGAGTCTGTGAAGGAGTTCCTTGTCCATCAAACGACACACACTAGAGGAAACTGGAACCTTCCTTCTCCAGGTCTGGATGGGCCGGCCATGCTACCATACTGATTTTTGTGACCACGAAGGGTGCTAGCTTTGAGCCAGAAGCCAATTCAGGGAGATAGAAGAGTAGAAAGGAGGAAGGATACTATGGTTTTGAGGATGACATTTATGTGGATGGGTGGACCATTCGTTATCTCGAAAGTGGAACCATCCTACCTGTGAGCTTCTAACTGCTTGAGCTTTTTGAATCAGGATTTCTATAGTGCACAGCCAGAAACATTCTACTTAACCTGTTAAGAATTGTAATGCCTTCATGTTTTCCCTAAGCCATCAAAAAAAAAAAGTTTGTGAGAAATGACAGTCTAGCGTTGACGGGGCCTTTGGAAAATTCAGAAGGGGACTGATGACCGCAGGGGTGACATGGCCTTCGGGAAGAGCCTTAGGAACAGGAAGGTGCGGTTATACACGGCAAGAGGTGACGGGCAGGGAGGCCCAGCCAGTGACCCACTGCTTACAGTGACAAGTGACAGCAGAGGTGGACTTGTGGGACATGTAAACTAACCCTCGGGGTGTCTGGAAATGCGAGTGGAGAGGAATTCATTGAAGACGTGGATCGTGTTCAGACACGCAGAAGAGGGCTTAGCCTACGATCCTCAGAGAGCAAAGGACGAGGGAAGACTTTGGCGGCATTCAGACAATGCTGGCCCTGAGCAACGCCGCAGGATCTCCTGCCGAGAAAATGAGATTCCTATGAGAATTTTTTACATATCTCTGTAGATTTCCTATAGAAATACCAGCCATCAGAATGACAAATTCAAATAGGCAGATTCGGGCAAATGGAAAGGATGTCTCTCCCTGCTCTTCCAACGAGCTGGACAGCCACGGCATGCTGAGTTTTTGACCGAGGAGGACAAGAATGCCAACACTCTCACTCAGACCCAGGCCAAGTGGAAAAAGATACAGTAGGATGATCAAAAACACGGTTTTCACTTTAAGTGCTTACTTTCAACTCTTCATTGGAGTGTGTGCATATAGGCAAAAGTGATAAGGAATATGCAGTTATATTTTAGATTAAGAGTTATACCGCTATTGGAAAAACCTACCTCGTTTAAGTGCAGCCATGAACATTTTCTGACTTTTAAAATTATTATAATGAGCCCCGAGCACAGTGGCTCACGCCTGTAATCCTAGCACTCTGGGAGACCGAGGCGGGAGGATCGCTCAAGGTCAGGAGTTCAAAACCAGCCTGAGCAAGAGCAAGACCCTGTCTCTACTAAAAATAGAAAGAAATTAATTGGCCAACTAAAATTATATATATATGTAGAGAGAGAAAAAATTAGCTGGGCATGGTGGGAATGCCTATAGTCTCAGCTACTTGGGAAGCTGAGGCAGGAGGATCGCTTGAGCCGAGGAGTTTGAGGTTGCTGTGAGCTAGCTGATGCCATGGCACCCTAGCCTGGGCAACACAGTGAGACTCTGTCTCAAAAAATATATATATATTATAATGGAAGCAATGATTGATTACACTTGAGCTATTTCCCCTCTATAGTTGTATTCCACTGCAATTATAAAAAAAATAATAATATAATTTTCCCAAAGGCCATCGCTAACTGACTGAAGCATTTAAAAACCAACTATACTTTGGTCTTCCAGGCACTCATATGTGTGTGTGTATGTGTGTGTGTGTATGTGTGTGTGTGTGTGTTACATGACATGACACCTCAGAGGAGGAACTTGTATTTGACATTCAGAGCCCCATACTCGTACCTCTGCCTAGATGTACTAATGGCAGTCTCATATGAGTGTCAGTAACATGGGTTTGCCTGAACTGTCATTAAAAACTGTCATCTTTGAATAAGGACTCTTTTCCCCAGTGTATGTTTTTGTCTGCTTTGTCAAAGATTAGTTGGCTATACGAGGATGGTTTTATATCTAGGGTTCTCTGTTCTGTTCCACTGGCCAATGTTCCTGTTCTTGTGCCAGTACCAAGCTGTTTTAATGACTAGAGCCTTGTAGTCCAGTACCAAGCTGTTTTAATTACTATAGCCTTGTAGTATAGTTTGAAATCTGGTAAATGGATACCTCCTATTTTGTTTTTATTGCCTAGGATTGATTTTGCTATACAGGGTCTTCACAGGAAGGCCAGAAGCCCATTTCTGACTCTCAAGCTGTGCAAAGAAATACCGAGCCTAACGTGGCATTCTTTGCCAGACGCACTCACCCCCTAAGCCCCAAACAGAGCTTGGTGCTTTCCTCGGTGCTCTTAGTTTAAAAGTTTTCATGGCGTCAGGAAGATAGCCTGGGAGAAAATAAGAGAAAAACAATACAAAGACAACACACATGGTACGATCACACACACGAATGAGGCATCAAGATGGGTCACCTCATAGCTATCGACGGGTGTTTAGAGAAGAGCATACGTAACTCGATACTGATGCCAACTAGAGAGGGTTTTGCAGCAAATTTAAAATGTAGAAGGAAGAAACACCCAAATTCCAACCCCGTGGCCAGCTAATTCACTGTAAGTCAGACCTCTGCATGGTGTTATTTTTACCTACCTTGCTCACATCTTATGCTGAGATTAAACCAAGCCACACTGACTCTAAACCCCTTTGTTCTGTCTCACTATTTCACACAGGCTTGGTGTGTTAATCAGACTGTCAGCAAAGGCAAAAAAAAAAAAAAGGCACATTCCATCCAAATGAAGAAAAATCTGAGCTTTCTACAACAAACACATTTTCCAGTGGATGAGCTTTTCACACAGTAATTATTTTACTTCTCGCAAAGATTACTGATTACACATCACACGAAAAAAAAATAAGAGAGGGCTGTTTTTATCTTCCCCATCTATCTACGGTTCTTGGGCAAACTTATACTTGTTACCGTGAAAAATGACAAATTTGCCGTCTGATCAAAATGTTAACAAGGTAACTGTCAGTGAGATGGATCTCTGACTGTCACCACAAGCTAGAACATGAGGATACATGGATATTTCTCAATGCAGCCTCTGCTACCCCTGCGTTCACTAACAACGTTTCCACAGTGAGAGTAATAAATCACCTGGCGTAACGAGCTATATAGGATCTCTGGGATATGATGGATTCATCCTAACAGCAGTATCTGCAAGGTAGAAAACAATTTGATAATGATCTAAAGAAAACCCTAATCAACTGCCATTTGCCATAATGGGGGTAGATGGAGCAGAGATATGAAATCTTAACCGTGTGATGTATGCTAGAATGGAATTGGATTGCTCTGAGGGAAGAAAATCATACAGCAACAAACTAAACACAAACGGCTCTACATTATGTAGGGTCAAATGAATGAAAAATAAAGTTAATAATACGGTCTAGATGCATATGTTATAGAATACACTGGCAGTAGTGGGGTTATCATAGCAATTGCTGGGTTCATAAATAGCCAAATTAGTAGAGGGTCCCTCACATGACACAGATAAAGATTCTGGCTCAGTTCTTGGTCTAATAGACTCTTCCCCAGTGTTTTTATGTTCTTTAGGATTCTTTGGGATGTGTTGTCTCGGAGCCCTTAATAGTTTAACCAAGGAGATCATTTTCCTCCCACATAGCAATAGGCCCAAGTGCTATGCCAAGAAAACCAACAGGGAAGAGAATGGAAAGATCCTACAGAAATAAGAGGAAATGGGAGATGAAACACAGGAAAGAAAACTTCTGCAAGAAGATCATAGCATCAGATCATACAGACAAAGAAACATGGCTTCAAACTGCTGGAGAGCTGCCCCATAGCTAAGTCCTTTTAGGTTCTAAGGGTAAGAAGTTGCATATGGCCAGGTGGTGTTGGCTTCCCTCTCCCTCTCCCTCTCCCTGTTCTTTTCTTTTCTTTTCTTTTCTTTTCTCTTTTCTTTTCTTTTTTCTTTTCTTTTCTTTTCTTTTCTTTTCTTTTCTTTTCTTTTCTTTTCTTTTCTTTTCTTTTCTTTTCTTTTCGACAGAGTCTCACTCTGTTGCCCAGGCTAGAGTGCCGTGGCATCAGCCAAGCTCACAGCAACCTCCAACTCCTGGGCTCAAGCGATCCTCCTGCCTCAGCCTCCCAAGTAGCTGGGACTACAGGCATGCACCATCACTCCTGGCTAATGTTTTCTATATATTTTTAAATGAACAATTAATTTCTTTCTATTTTTTTTTAGTAGACATGGGGTCTTGCTCTCGTGCAGGCTGGTCTTGAACTCCTGACCTTGAGCAATCCTCCTGCCTCAGCCTCCCAGAGTGCTAGGATTACAGGTGTGAGCCACCGCGCCCGGCCCAGTTGGCTTCTTGACTCCCCTTTGCTCACTACTTACTCTCTGGCCATTCCTGCCCCTGCCGTCTGTAGGACACCCCAAGCTCCTTCCTCCGCGGGGTTTGTGCTTGCTCCTCTCTCTGTCAGGGACGTCTCTCCTGCCTGGCTCCTTCCCTTCATCCAGCTTAACTCTCCCCCTCGGACTCTGCCTTGTGCACTGGTTTAAAAGTAGCCTCCCACCCCTGTGGTCTCTATCACAGCTGCTGTAATACATAATACATAATACATAATACATCATAATACATGCATAATATGTAATATGTAGTATGTGTGTAATACGTAATACATAATACATACATAATACACAATATGTAATGCTGTAATACATAATACATAATACATCATAATACATGCATAATATGTAATATGTAATATGTGCTGTAATATGTAATACATAATACATACATAATACATAATATGTAATGCTGTAATATGTAATACATAATGCATACATAATACATGCATAATACGTAATATGTAATGCTGTAATATGTAATACATAATACACACATAATACATAATAGGTAATATGTAATGCTGTAATATGTAATATGTAATACATACATAATACATAATGCGTAATATGTAATTCTGTAAGATGTAACATGCAATACATGCATAATACATAATATGTAATATGTGCTATAATAAGTAATATGTAGTGCTATAGTATGTAATACGTAATACATAATACATACATAATGCATAATATGTAATGGTGTAGTATGTAATGGAAGACCATGGCAGAAAGAACCATGTCTCCCTCTCGTTTCTAAGCTTCTAGAACATTCTGTGCCATAGTAGGGACTGAGCACAGCCCTGATCCCAAACTCTGAGACACAGGACTGCCTGGCTTTAAATCTCAGCGCCAGAACTTAGTAGGTGTGAAACAACATGGGCAGGTCCTCCATTTCCAAGCCCCTCAGGTCCCTCAGCTGTAGAACGGGGAGGACAGCAATGTTTTCCAGGACAATGGAGTGTAGACTAAGCGAGTTTATTCACGTAAAGGGCTTTAGATCAGATCAGGCACATGGGAAGCCATCAATAAACTGCTGTTGCTATGATCGCAAGAACGGAGAGAATTCTGGATTTAAGTGAATTAATTCAGGATAATAGATGATGGATCAGTGGAGCCGTCTTCCTCATGACTGGTCTTTGTGTTACTATTCGCCAGAACAATATCGTGTTCCTTCTAGTTCCAGATTCTCTGACTGCGCGCAAAGGATGGGTACCGGCACTTAAAGTCTCTTGAGGCAGCGCCGATACATACAGTTGGCACCTTCTAACTTGAGAGCACTTGAAACAGCAGTGCTGCTGTTCATGTGACATCTCAACAGCATTTAAAAATGCAAACAAACAAAAAAGGATGAATGGATCTATTTCCTAAAAGCAACAAACATGTCTGCTGCACAAACATTTGTCACGGGCAGGGGCTCTGTACATTTGGTGCCCACTTCTCAGCAATTATCTCTCCATCTGCCCCCTAATCCTGCGATGGCATGCTCCCGACGGGCCGCACAGCAGGCATAAGAGACGGGAAGACCACCTGGCCACAGAGATACCTGCTTCTAATAGAGGACAGGCTCCAGCCCATTACGAGTTGGTGACCATATGTGTGATTTCTGCTACCCCGGCCGAGTTTTTGAATCCTTTTTAATTTCTGCACATTTGGTCATTTATCCTTCCACTAACTAGAACTTAGAAATAAAAGTGTCTTTTAAGAGACATTAAAGGAGGGAGGTGTGAGCATCAACTCATGAACAGAGATCATTTCAGTATGAAGAGGAGGGGGAAACAGGACCCTTCTGCGCCCAGAAGGCGGTTGTTCTCAAACTTCAGAGCAACACACAAACCCTCCGTCAGATTTTAATTAAAACTATAGATCCCCCGGGGAAAACGTCTATATGCATAAGTGTTCACATATAATTTCCGAGGGTTGAAGGATTTGCCAAACCCAATCTATAAACCACAACACCCTAGTGCAAAAAAAAAAAAAAAAATGGTCCTATGAAGACGTCAAATTGCCCTCACTTCCTTTGCATAGAACCGTCTCTTCTCCAGACAAATAAAAATAAGTAAAATAAAATTAAGTTTAAAAAAAAAGTAAGGGATAAAAAAAAAATCAGACCAGAATGTTAGAGTTTAAAAGATCTTTGCTTAGCTACAGTCTAAAGCTAAGAGTATTTGCTTTGATTAATATATAATGCAACTTTTATTAATTAAATGCAGGCTGAAATAACACAAACAGGGTTGTGTATAATTTCTGAATACATAATAATGTGTTGGTTTTCCCCCAACAAATTAGATGAGGCGAGCTTTCTGTTATTAAATAACAGCAATATAAGCTAGAAGAAAAAAAAAATGCTAACATCAGGTGCTTTGGAATTATTCACATGAAGAATTTTTATTTCCTTATTTTCATTTTCACTAAAATGGCACTTTTTCTCATTTTTAACCAGTCTCAAACGTGAGGTGTCTATCTTGCCTACTGTCCAAATTACACATTGCATACTTTCAGGCACAGACATGCTCAAAATAAGAGTCCTTTAAAATGTCTAAATTCGGTATACAAAAACATTCCCGTTGGTAATAGAAAATGGAAAAAGAAAAAGGCTTAAAATCCATTGAGATATGGAAGACAAAACATTCAAAACACACACTTTCATGTGTTTGGAAGGATAAGGTTAACATGGTTCATGGAATAAATTTTGTGAATCCTACCATTGAAACATACTCAGATCTTCCATTTTTTGGATAAAGGGGAAAAAAGAAGCACTAACAGTATTTAAATGCAGAAAATGAATTATTAGACGAGATCGTTATTCCTTTATTGCTTGTTTTCGGTAACAAGCAGAGCAGACAGGAACTGAGTTTTAAGAAATCTCTGAGGCGGTATTTGGTGGAGAAACCCAGACTTGGCAACGGGAATCTAGTTCCCCCTCAATTTCGTCATCTCCCCAACAAGGAGGTGACTTTCACATCCTCGCAAAGCAAACCGTGCAGGGAAAAGACTGGCAAGAAAAGCGGGTGGAGGCCCACAGAAGACAAAGAGCCTCAGACAACTTCAGATCGTTGGGAGCAAGACGCAGAAAATGGAAAGACGCTTCGAGGCAGAAGCATGTTCTGGAAAACAGGTACTGCCCCTTGAAAACTGGATGACACCTGGCACCTTGGTCCCCCCGGCTCTGCTTTCCTGTGTGAGCCCTGGGGGGTCTATTTGTCACTGAGGAAACACGAAGGGCCGACCTTGGTGTTCAAGCACACAAGCCTAAAGCTGAGCCTAGAGCTTCCCAAGCAGAAAAAAAAAAAAAGGCAAAACTTACCTGACTTGGGCCGAGGCCGTGCTGTTCCGAGAAGAAAGAGGATAGGCTGTTTAGTGGAAATTATTTTCTTGAAAGGGTTCTCACTAGGTCCGCAAACCTCCATTCCTGCACAGAATCTCCTGGGTCTCTTGCTTGTTTTAGGATCCACCTGAGCAGGATACAAACAGTGGCATGTAGGAGCTGGTTTGTACTGGCTCACGAGAGCTGTCCGTGTAGATTTTAGACCAGGCGTCCTCAAACTACGGCCCGTGGGCCACATGCAGGTGTTTTTGCCCATTTGGTTTTTTCATTTCAAAATAAGGTATGTGCAGTGTGCATAGGAATTTGCTCATAGCTTTTTTTAAACTGTAGTCCGGCCCTCCAACGGTCTGAGGGACAGTGAACTGGCCCCCTGTTTTTATAAAGTCTGAGGACCCCTGTTTTAGACATTGTGTAAGCTTGTTCTTTAAACAGCCATTAAAAATAAAACTACGTAACTTGCAATTAAATAAACATTAAAAGCAAAGGTAAGAAAATATTCAAAACTGCTTACCTCCTGATTATTTTACTACACTTTGCTATTGTCTGTGCTCTTAAGTTATAGATGTCGATTGTATCTGTATACTAGAAATACAATTAGACAGTATGCTACTGAACATCTCTTTCCAACTCTTTGCTGACATCAAATTTGTAGCTTGAAGTCAGCCGTGGTTGGGGTATTTATAGGATAGAATTGGCAAACACTGTAGATTTGTGTTCTTAGCTATCTCTAGACTTAAGAAAGTGAGGGAGAAAAGTATTAATAATGCAGATCAAGCTTCAAAGTATTAATATATCGTGTCTATAGCTGTTATAGGGTGAATAGCACAAAACTTGAGAACATATTATTTAGTATTCTGTAACTATTTATATTACTGGATTCAGCAAAATGTTGCTCCTATCATTGACAAACAAGGAAAGGTTTGATATGTATTTTTTTGTCGTTTCACTCTTGCCTTACTTGTTAACGTAAACAAAAATATCAACCAGCATCCATCACTGGAACACACTTGTTTGTCAATGACGTGAGCAACTTCGCTTCACTGAAAAGTAAGCGAGCATTTGCTCCTCATCTGAATTTCTCAAGTCGTGGCTGAATTGCAACTGTAAGTTGGACTATGAACAGAAGAATTCAACAAGCATCAACGAAAGCATTCTGCGAGAATTGAGCTGGCTGCATGGAATTTACAATAAAGACGAGCATATGTTTTATGATTATTCATAAATTGTGTGCCATAATACTTTATATCAATAAAATTTATGATAAACATATGTATGTACCAGAACACGTACACATACATTTATATATATACATACATATGTGTGTATATATATATATATATATGCACATACACACATAAGAACTGGTTGTTAACATTTATCAGCACTCCACTAGATATAAATAAGCATAGTTAGCAAAAGACAACGACTCAAGTTCCCTAGCGATAACTTTGTTACGGGTGGAAAGTAGAGGCTGGGAGGTTTATTGAACCACTGTTAAAGCTCACTGAAGTCATTTCATATCTATAAAGTTCCATATATTTAGCAATAAAGCGAAGCTATACCAGGGACTTGCCCAAGAAGCAGGGCTATCATGATAGTGACAGGTGTGAAGCCTCTTTCTCTTATTTTGAGGGGAGGTAGGGAGGTCACAACGCTAGGGAGCAATAGGTAAATTCACAGTTCCAGGCAGCATAGAATGGGAGAAGCCAACGTCTTGTCAGTTGCCAGTGGACAGCTGAGTAGCCACTGGGTATAACAGGAAAGTATTAAATATTAAACTGAAAGGTCACTGATGCGAAATCCCTCAAACAAATTTCCACTCTGCACGTCACAATGATATTAAAAGATTCTGCTCAATATTTGGTTGTATCCGAATAGTTAACAACTGTAAAATTTACTTTCTAGGTCCAAAAAAAAAAAAAAAAGACCTTCTGTCAACTATTCCTGTGGTTTTTACACTTAGGAGAGCTGTAAGAAAAGATAAAAAAAGAAAAAAAAAATCACCAAATCCAAAATATAGCAAAACAAAAACAGGATACCAAAAAAGATTTGCTCATTAAAAAAAAAAAAAAAATGTAGGCCGGGTGCTGTGGCCCACGCCTGTCATCCTAGCACTGGGAGGCCGAGGCAGGCGGATTGCTCAAGGTCAGGAGTTCGAAACCAGCCTGAGCAAGAGTGAGACGCTGTCTCTACTAAAAATTGAAAGAAATTAATTGGCCAACTAATATATATATATAGAAAAAATTAGCCGGGCATGGTGGCGCGTGCCTGTAGTCCCAGCTACTCGGGAGGCTGAGGCAGGAGGATCGCTTGAGGCCAGGAGTCGGAGGTTGCTGTGAGCGAGGCTGACGCCACGGCACTCACTCTAGCCTGGGCAACGGAGTGAGACTCTGTCTCAAAAAAGCATGTTTTCAAGTAAAGACATTTTTAAATCTGTCTTTTTATCATCCTCTTTCGTGTTAGAAAAGGAAGCTCACCGATTTGCTGTCAGCATCACACAAAGTGCATTTGCTGTAAACGTTCAGAGGAGGAAACAGGGCGAGCACTGGGCTTGGCTACTGGAGATCAGAGCCCCATCGTGGCTCGAGCCCGTCCTCAGATACCGTGAATAGCTGCCTGAGAAGCCAGAAGCACCGCCAAGCAAAGGGAGGCTGCCACCACGGGTCCTCGCTGCTCGAGAGAGTCTGAAGGCTGCAGCGATCTCTGCGAGAAAAATGCCTTCTGGAACAGCCCAGGGGCTTCTCAAAAGCACGTGCTGCCTGATGCCTTATTTATCCGACTACTGATGTCTCTCGGACGCGATTCGCCCCGAGCCATTCTGAGCGTCCGTCATGCAGTGGGCGCGCCCGCGGCGGTGGCAGCCTGAGGAGGTGGCAGCTGCGGTTTAAGCAGAGGGCCCCGCTGTGTTCGGGCGCCCGCTTTGCAAGGCCCGGCTTTGCGTCCTCCCTGCGTCTTCCTAGCAGAGCCGTGCGGCTTGGAGCCGCTGCGTTCTTCCCAGTCCCCGAGACGCACGTGCCCGGGGTGCCACCCAACGGGTCGGCTTTCCCTTTGACTTCCCTGCGTGTAAAGCCTCAAGCACGTCTACAGGGCACGGGTACTGCTTTCGTGCTCCAGAAGAAATCAGCTCTCGACCGCTGGCAACGGCGAGCACGTCTCAGCCTCCCCGCAGAGGCTCACACAGGGAGGCAGGCCTCAGCCGAGAGCACATCTGCTGGCTTTCCGTGCGGTCGTCAGAGCTCTGACCCTAGGAGAAGCCACCGCCAAGCAGTGACTTGCAAGGGATGGGGGTTGCGGGATCGAGGCAAGAGACACACCTGGGGGAAGCCATCATGCCACCCGGCAAGCTCCGACTGGGACGATCCCAGGCAGCTCTCTCTGCCTCTGAATGCCACACGTCATAGCTGCTTCCTGTGGCTTTCTGGTTACAAACATTTTTTTTTTTTTTTTGAGACAGAGTCTTACTCTGTTGCCCCGGCTAGAGTGAGTGCCGTGGCGTCAGCCTCGCTCACAGCGACCTCAGACTCCTGGGCTCAAGCGATCCTCCTGCCTCGGCCTCTTCCTGAGTAGCTGGGACTACAGGCATGTGCCACCATGCCCAGCTAATTTTTTCTATATATATTTTTAGTTGGTCAATTAATTTCTTCCTATTTTTAGTAGAGACGGGGGCCTCGAGCTTGCTCAGGCTGGTCTCGAACTCCTGACCTGGAGCTATCTGCCCGCCTTGGCCTCCCAAAGTGCTAGGATTACAGGCGTGAGCCATGGTGCCCGGCCTGGATACAAACATTTTCTACCAAATGACGACAGCAGCGGAAGAAAAGACCTCCAGATTCCTACCATATATGTGACAATCTGGAAAGCCAGCCTCCCTAAAAGTGGTCATTTGGGAGGGGGGGGGAGCAGGAAAGGCATCGCTCATTCTCACCTTTCCTAGTTTCCACTCACTCATTCCCACATTTGCCTGAAGCTGCCTTTCACCCGAGCATCCAGCTCATGTGCTCAGGATAATTCACCAACCACTCAGCTCTAAGAAACAACGGTGATCTGGCACCTTTTGTATTTTCCTGGCTAGAGCTGGAACCCATTCTGCTAAGTGAAGTGTCCCAAGAATGGAAAAACCAGCACCACATGGACTCACCAGCAAATTGGTATTAATGCATCAGCACCTAAGTGGACACATAGGAATCACATTTATCGGGTGTCAAGTGGGTGGGAGGGGGAGGAGGGGGCGGGCATATACATATGTACAGAGTAAGATGTGCACCGTCTGGGGGATGGACACGCTTGAAGCTCAGACTTATGGGGGGTATTCTCTCATCTTGCAAAACTGAAATTCTGTGTCTATTAAGCCACTCCTTCTCTGTCCTTGGTTGGCAGCCACCATTCTACTCTTTGTCAGTTTAACTCCCCAATAAAAGTGGAATTGTACAGTATTTATCTTTTTTTTCATATCTGAATGTTTAATTTTTTTTTATCGTTTTAACTGAGTGTGCCGTTCAGTGGCATTAAGCACGTTCACATTTTATAATCATCACTGCCATCTATCCACAGGGCATTATATGCAACCTTAAAATTTGTACCCCCATAATATGCTGAAATTAAAAAAAAGAAAACAGCAAATCCACTCCTGGTAAATGAGGACCAACTACCTACCAGGCACTTTGCAAGTATTATATTGTGGTCTTTTCTGAAGCTGGGTAATTTATTTAAAAAATAATAATAAAAGGTTATTTGGTTCACAGTTCTGCAGCGTGTACAAGCAGCACGGTGCCAGCAACTGCCTGGCTTCTAGGACCTCAGGCTGCTTCCACTCATGACAGAAGGCAAAGAGGAGGTGGCCGCATACATCCCAGGGCGAGAGGGGAAGCAAAAGGGCTGGGAAGAGGCGCCAGGCTGTTTTTTTTTTTTTTTTTTTTCCCTTGAGACAGAGTCTCGCTCTGTTGTCCAGGCTAGAGTGCCGTGGCGTCAGCCTAGCTCACAGCAACCTCAATCTCCTGGGCTCAAGCGATCCTCCTGCCTCAGCCTCCCAAGTAGCTGGGACTACAGGCATGCGCCACCATGCCTGGCTAATTTTTTTTTTTATCTATATTAGTTGGCCAATTAATTTCTTTTCTATTTATAGTAGAGACGGGGTCTCGCTCTCGCTCAGGCTGGTTTTGAACTCCTGACCTTGAGCAATCCTCCCGCCTCGGCCTCCCAGAGTGCTGGGATTACAGGCGTGAGCCACCGTGCCCGGCCGGGGCCAGGCTGTTTTTAGCAACCTGCTCTCAGGGGAAATAATAGAGTCAGAACTCAGCCCTGAAGGATAACATTAATCTGCGCATCAAGGAGCTACCCCCAAGACCCAGATACCTCCCGCCCGGCCCCACGTCCAATGCTGGGATCCAATCTCAACACGGGTTTGGAGGGGGTCGAACACCCAAACCACAGCAATCATCATCTGATTCTCATAGTGTAAGAATGGCAAGGCGAACGGCTTCTTCTAGCTTCTGTCTCCTAAGCTTGCTTGCTTCTTTGCAAAGTGTAGCTCGAGTGAAGCCATGACAGGCTTCAGCGGGTGCTGGGCCTCAAAAAGGTGCTGACCGCAGGTCATTTCCTGATAAGGGGTTGGAAAGTCCCAGGAAATAAAATGCAGAGGAAAAGCCCTGGTGTCAGAACCAATCAGGTGGTGGCTCAGGACCAACCAGAGCCATCCAGTGAAGAGCTGCAATAAAATGCTGGGGAAAAGTGCTGGGGGAAGGGAAAAACAGAAAAGGAACTTAAGAAATGCCCTGTAGCCTAAGGCAGGTCCTTGTCATATTGGAGGCCGCTGCATTGGTGCTCTGGGACTCAGACCCTGGCTCCAGCTAGTCAGTAAGATTCCTTTGGTGATTTCAGCCTCAGTGGCTGTCTCTCTGTTAGGTGGTTCTGCAGTTCCAGCTCTAGCAATAGCCCAGCGAGGTGGTATCTGGATGTCCCCTTTACAGAACAGAAAAGTGAGGCTCTTTTTTTTTTTTTTTTTTTGCCGAACACGCATTTATTGAGCACCGACTACTTGCCGGAAATTGTGGTCCGGGAAATGAGGTGGAAGTGGACCCTGGCCTCTGGAATCCTCATCCCAGTGGAACTTGGAGACCTGTGCCCCCCAGGCAGTGAGTGGGTCCATGACTTGTGGTGGCCGGCGGGTTGGCTAAGTGTGCGAGGAAGGGGGTGGGGGGTGGGAGGCAGCACGAGAATAAAAGAAAAGAAAAGAAAAGCAATTGCCCAAGGATACCCAGATAGCAAAGGGAAGACCGGAAATCTGAATTCCAGTCTACTCACTTTCTACTTGAGGACTGAACTCTGATTTTTTTTTTTTTTTTTTTTTTTTTTTTTTTTTCCTTCCTAAGGAGGCCAGCAGGGTCAGGCTGACAAATGGTAAATTCCCACTAAGCGGCTTTTGTTAACCAAATGAAGCAGTGGTTGTTTACTTCCCAATCTGATTCTGGTATGGCCTTAACATCACCTAAAAGATAAGAAGCGCCTGTCTTAACTCAAGCTTCCTAGCAGATGCCTATTGTAAATTTAAAATATCTTAACTCAAGCATCCTAGCAGATGGCCATTCTTAAATTTAAAGCATCTTAAAACATCCTAGCAGGAGCCTATCGTAAATTTAAAACGTCCTCCTGTCTGGACCTCCCAGAGTGCTCACGCCCTTATCTTAGAATAAGCATATCCTTTCTGGTCTTCTAGACAAAGTCTAACTCTCTCAGCCAATTGCCAGCCAAAGAATCTTTAAACCCACCTGTAACCTGTAAGCCCCCACTTCGAGATGTCCCACCTTTTTTTGGGCCAAACCAATGTATGCCTCTCGTGTATTGATTTGTGACTTTGCCTGTAACCCCTGTCTCTCTGAAAATGTATAAAACTGAACTGTAACCCAGCCACAGCGAGCCCACTGCTCAAGGCTTCTTGGCAGTGGCTCCGGGCCGTGGTCCTCAAATTTGGCTCAGAATAAACTTCTTTCAAATATTTCAGGGAGGCCGGGTGCGGTGGCTCAAGCCTGTAATCCTAACTCTCTGGGAGGCCGAGGTGGGCGGATCATTTGAGCTCAGGAGTTCAAGACCAGCCTGAGCAAGAGCGAGACCCCATCTCTACTATAAATAGAAAGAAATTAATTGGCCAACTAATATATATATAGAAAAAATGAGCCGGGCATGGTGGCACATGCCTGTAGTCCCAGCTACTTGGGAGGCTGAGGCAGCAGGATTGCTTGAGCCCAGGAGTTTGAGGTTGCTGTGAGCTAGGCTGACGCCACGGCACTCACTCTAGCCTGGGCAATAAAGTGAGACTCTGTCTCAAAAAAAAAAAAAAAAAAAAAATATTTCAGGGCTTGGATTTTTTTTCCATCCACATATTCCACTAAGTCACATGGTCTCGGAGACCTGCCATGTCTCCTCATCTCTGAGATGGAAAAGGGAACCGGAGAAAGAGCAATCAGCAGTAGCATCTTCTGCACGGCCTGACGCTGCTTATTCGCTGGAGTCCGAACATCATCTTTAGGGGAAAAACTTTTTCTTTTCACAGCCCCGAGAGGAACAGGTATATACAGACACAACGAGTGAGATGTGCAACGTCTGGGGGATATGCACACTTGAAGCTCTGCCTCGAGGGGGCAGGGAGGGGGGCAAGGGCAATATACGTGACCTGAACATTTGTATCCCCATAATATGCTGAAATTAAAAAAAAAATGGAAAAGAAAAAGAACGGAAAAATTAATTCCAGATTCCAGGTGAGCACTAGAAACTTCAGAACACCGCCTTGCCCTTTGAAACCTGCCTTGATTAATATTCTGCAAGCCTATAAGTAATGAGAACCTGCAAATACAGCAAATAACTGCCCGCAGCGGTCGGAAAGCCAAGGAAAGACTGCACCCCACGCCATCCTACCATAACAACAGATTAAAAGGGCACAAGCAGGGTGCTAATTAGCAGCCATACAAAACTTGAGGCCTTCGGATTGCTCACCTTCCTTTCCAGGCAGCAAAAGTGCCATGTGCACAAGTAACGTGGAAGTAAAATAAATACTAGGGGTGCAGCTGCCCACGGCTCGGCCGGCCTCAGCAGCTGGGGGAGGCGGCTGCACCCAGCCGCACGACCTACACTCGCTCCAGAATGCAAAGGCGTTCAGATGACTGCCCGAGAATTATTAACCCTTTTGCACGCGGATGTCGAGTGTGACCCAACACGGTTGGCATCGGTAGCAGCTCATATGTGGAGCCACACTCGACACGTAGTGTCACCGTTGGGGGCGGGATGGGGGAAAGGGGGATTTTTGTCTATTTCTCCAGTATCTTCTCTTGTTTTCATTAGCATGAAAGGACAGGTGAAAGGTAAACGCTGTCCCAACTGGTGCCACCACCTGAGCTTATCTTTTGCATCGGCAGCAATCTTTTTTTTTTTATTATTTTTTATTTTGGCATGTTATGGGGGTACAAATTTTAAGGTTTCAATAAATGCCCTTTCCTCCCCTCCCTCCACAAGTCTGAGTTTCCAGCGTGACCATCCCCCAGACGGTGCACATCTCACTCATCATGTATGTATATACCCTCCCCCCTCCCCCTGCCCAATACCCTATTACTGTAGTACCTATGTGTCCACTTAGGTGCTGCTCAGTTAATACCAGTTTGCTGGTGAATATATGTGGTGCTTGTTTTTCCATTCTTGGGATACTTCACTTAGTAGAATGGGTTCCAGCTCTAACCAGGAAAATATAAGATGTGCTATATCACCGTTGTTTCTTAGAGCTGAACAGTACTCCATGGTACACATATACTACATTTTATTAATCCACTCTTGGATGGATGGGCACTTGGGCTGTTTCCACAGCTCTGAGATTGTGAATTGTGCTGCTACAAACATTCGAGGGAGCAGTCTTGAGCAGGAGGGTCCAAGGCGTGGGTCCTTGCGTCCTGCCGTTTCGACCTTGCATCATCGCCCTCGGTAAAGACCCTGCCTTATCCTTTCGTCTTCTAGGTGTGCTCAGGTTTCTCGTAGCGTGTCACAGATGTTGTCAGGACACAGGGTTTAGTTGGATGGCTGGTTTGCCCCCAGCAGTCCCACGTTTGGAGTGAATTTCCCCTCCTCAGGAGGGACGAGTTTTCCAAAGACATAGAAAGCAGCGGCGATGAATTTTACAATTGTGCAAAGAACACCAAAAAAGAAAAAAACATGAAAAACCAATAACGCATGTGAAATGTATTAGGAAACTGGTACATGACCTTGTTGGGGAATTCAGAGATGGTCCGCTACCTCCCAGGGGTGGATCGTTACCCACTGACTTAGAGCAACGTGCAGATGGAAAGCTCCACACAGTCACACCTCACCCTAACAAAAAACACAAAGATCGTGTTGTTTGTTCTAACAGAAAAATCAGAGGAGGAAGAAGAGAGACGATCTATATTTGCGAAACATGTGAATGTAAACCAGGTCTCTGTGTGAGTAAATGTTTCAAAACATATCACACCATGAAAAATGATAGAGATTAAAATGACTCTTTGAATGTCTCCATAATTTGAAATATAAAGAAATCCAAATAAATAAGTTTGTATGAAAAGAAACTCCGGTTTTTTATTCCACTGGGTGCGCTTTGTAAAATCTGGGGTATTTAAAAACTTAAATCCCGGCCGGGCGCGGTGGCTCACGCCTGTCATCCTAGCACTCTGGGAGGCCGAGGCAGGTGGATTGCTTGAATGTCAAGAGTTCGAAACCAGCCTGAGCAAGAGCGAGACCCCGTCTCTACTATAAATAGAAAGAAATTAACTGGCCAACTAATATATATAGACAAAAAATTACCCGGGCATGGTGACGCATGCCTGTCGTCCCAGCTACTCGGGAGGCTGAGGCAGGAGGATCGCTTGAGCCCAGGAGTTTGAGGTTGCTGTGAGCGAGGCTGATGCCACGGCACTCACTCTAGCCTGGGCAACAAAGCGAGACTCTGTCTCAAAAAATAAATAAATAATTAAATAATTAAATCCCAAGTAGAATAAAGGAATCGAGAAAAAAAGCAAGTGAGTGCAAAGGGTTAAAAATCAGGCAGCCCAGAGAGAGGCAATCGTCCCCTAACCCAGCCAGGGACAGAGAGAGACCTTGCCAACTTCTGATTCATCGTCTTCAAGTCCCCCTTTCTCTTCGAGATGTATTCCTGCCTATGGTCTCTCCCTGGATTTTATGCAGAAGGCTACTCCTGAGAAATGAGAGGGTTTTATTAGCATGCACGGGCCAAAGTTTAGCCTGAAGGAGAGATATACCTTCATCAATAAAATCTTTTTTGATTAAATTCGGTCTTTCTTCTTGGGTCTGTCTCCGAGCTTGGAAAATAAGCCAGATGTGCTTTCTAACTTTCATCCCCCATTTGTTCCCTGAGGATTTTAAGGATTCTGTTGCCACCAGGGCAATCTGTGAGAAGAAAGGAAGGAATGTTCTTTCTTTAACAAGTTGCCTCTTGATAAATCCATGCCCAGGAATTTAGATTTGGACCTTCACTATACTTATATCGCTTGCCTGGCCAAGCGGCTGTCTGCTCTAGCTTGACTAACAAATGCATATAATTTTAAAAGTGGTTATCATAGCCTATGTGGAAGGCCACCTTTTAACAAAGAATTTAAACATTTTTTTGTTTGTTTGTTTTTGAGATAGAGTCTCACTCTGTTGCCCGGGCTAGAGTGAGTGCCGTGGCCTCGGCCTCGCTCACAGCAACCTCCAACTCCTGGGCTCAAGGAATCCTCCTGCCTCAGCCTCCCGAGTAGCTGGGACTACAGGCATGCGCCACCATGCCCGGCTGATTTCTTCTATATATTTTTAGTTGGCCAATTAATTTTCTTTTCTATTTTTAGTAGAGACGGGGTCTCGTTCTTGCTCAAGCTGGTCTCGAACTCCTGACCTAGAGCGATCCTCCTGCCTCGGCCTCCCAGAGTGCTAGGATGACAGGCGTGAGCCTCCGTGCCAACACCAGGTATTAGTAGCTAGTTTAGCTTTCCCATACAGACTTACTGGGCATCCATGCAGTCCCAGCAGTTTCAAAGGTTCTGATGGTAAGAGGAACAATCTCCCCAAAATGCACCTTCTTAACTGGATGCCTAGAAGACTATTGAGGAATATCTAATAATGATAATTCTAGCACTGGGCTGTTAGGAAACTATTCTCAGACTGAGTAAAGGCTCCCACCTCCTCCAATTACATCACAGGTGAGGCTTACTGCAGGGCCCTGACTTTCTGGGCAGCCATGGCCAATTGCATTCTCTAAATTCCAACTGCAATTGCATTTGCATTCTCTAAAAAAAAAAACCCATTCTCCTTATAACAGAGGCTGCTGCTTTTTCTCCCTGCTTTCTCTCAAAGAGACGCTGAAAGGTCAAGTAAGAGGAGACACTGCAGTGTGCTTTGAATACCTCCAAAGAAAAATACTTTCTAAATACCAAGGCATAATTGCTAGTAAATGGTTTCTCTTTTACAAGAGGGTTAAAGGATTTTTTAATACATACATTCTCTGGGGCTCATTAAGAAGACAGCAATTCTTCCTGGGTTCATAAGCACACACATACTGGGAATAATTTGCCCCAACCGTGCAATAATGAACATAAAACCCTAACAAGAGCACCTAGGTTCTGGAAAAAAAGGGCATTGTTCTTTTCTGCCTTCCTTTCTTTTGTCAAAGATATGGTGTACGGGTTTCTTCAGAGGGTTTGCGAGTGCCTGTTTCATGTCGTCCCTGTCTTGCATGGGGGACTTCCGTTAGAATCTTAGGCAAAGCTTTAGGCTGTCCATGAAGAGGTTATTAAAAAATAATTAATATCTCAATGGTGCTCAAAACACCACATTAACAGCAAATCGACAGAACGGTCTCAGGACACAGAAATGGGACAATATTTCATACCAGGGAGCCCCGTCTGATTAAACAGCAATTTCATTGTTTCCAGGCACAAAAGTAACTTCTTTGAGAGGGTAAAGATTGTGGAGCTTGGGGAGGTCTCACTTGGTCTAAGTAGATGATTTCCCCATGGGGAACTCCATGAAGAAAATGAGACTTGAGGCCGGGCATGGTGGCTCACGCCTGTCATCCTAGCACTCTGGGAGGCAGAGGCGGGCGGATCGCTCGAGGTCAGGAGTTTAAAACCAGCCTAAGCAAGAGCGAGACCCCATTTCTACTATAAATAGAAAGAAATTAATTTGCCAACTGACATATGTATAGAGAGAGAAAAAATTAGCCAGGCATGGTGGCGCACGCCTGTAGTCCCAGCTAGTCGGGAGGCTGAGGCAGGAGGATCGCTTGAGCCCAGGAGTTTGAGGTTGCTGTGAGCTAGGCTGATGCCACGGCACTATAGCCTGGGCAACAGAATGAGACTGTGTCTTGAAAGAAAAGAAAAGAGAAGGGAAGGGAAGGGAAGGGAAGGGAAGGGAAGGGAAGGGAAGGGAAGGGAAGGGAAGGGAAGGGAAGGGAAGGGAAGGGAAGGGAAGGGAAGGGAAGGGATTGGCCAACTTAAAATATAAAGAAAAAATTAGCCGGGCGTGGTGGCACATGCCTGTAGTCCCAGCTACTCGGGAGGCTGAGGCAGGAGGATTGCTTGAGCCCAGGAGTCTGAGGTTGCTGTGAGCGAGGCTGACGCCACGGCACTCACTCTAGCCTGGGCAACAGAGTGAGACTCTGTCTCAAAAAAAAGAAAATGAGACTTGAGTTCTCAGTGGTCTCCAGGGCTGGTTCTCCACTTCTCACACCCCTCACGTTAGGATGTTCATAAACACACTCCTGGCCATCACTCTTGGACCCTTTGTCAGATTGCCCAGAGGGCCAACCTCTGGACGGAAAAGGGTTGCCCCAGAACCTTCTGGTCCGTTCCTTAGCAGAGCGGTTTAGGGCAGAGGCCGGGGTCAAGGGCTCTGCACACCATTCCTGCCTCGGTTCCTTCCTTGCTGGGCGTGTTCTGAAGTCCACTCGTGATGCTCCTAAGGCAAAACCGTTACGTTCATTCATATCTGAAATGGGAACCAACGTGATCATTGTCTTTTATGACTCTGAAATCAACCCACCTCGTTCACGCCTCTCAGCGACCTTAAATGGGCATTTCCCAGGCATGATCTTTGAGACCCTATTGCCTGAGAGTGGCTTTGGAATAAGAAAGGAAGAAAGAAAGAAAAAGAAAAAAGCAAAGCAAAGACAAGAAATTATAATAAAAAGATAGTTCAAAGTACTTTGGGAAATGCTGCTTATCATGTCTCCATCAGGAGTTTCGTGAAGAATGCTAAGGTCACAGAAGCTCTGCTCTGAAGAACAGTGTTTAATTTTGCTTAGCTGAGCATTTTTTCAATGTGATCTGCCACGGAAGTTTCCCCCACTCTCTCAAGCTGCTGTTATTCTAGAGACCGCAGAGCATCCACTTTGGGAAGTGATGGCCTAAGCTAATCATAGCCCGAACTCCGCATTACGAGGCTGCTGTCGTCTTTATTTAATCACGGGGACATGCACTCAGCATTTACCCAGCACAAGGTCGGAATAAAGGTGACGGACTCTTGAAGGGCAGGTTCCCAGATCGGTAGGACTTGCATCCGTCTTCCCCAGGACTTGTATACACTTTCCCAAGTCTTAACAAAAAATCTGTGGGATGGAGACCGGCCAATCCACCCTTGCAGGTGTCCAGCGCCGGGCAAGGCTCAACTCTGCCTCTTCTGCACGACATGGGGGTAAGAGTAGGATCGGGCTTGTTGAAAGGATTACATGGAATGTGTTGAATCGGACGGTTTCCCTCCGAAATTCAAGTCTACCTAGAACCTGTGACTGTGTCCCTATTTGAAAATAGGATTTTTGTTGGTATATACAGAGGTCATACTGGATGGGAGTGAACCTCAAATCCAACATGTCTAGTGTCCTTCCAGGAAGAGGAAAATTTGGACACAGAGACATGGCCACACAGGAAGGACACGCCATGCAAAGACACAGATCGAAGTGGCCTGTCTACAAACCAAGTGGCGCTAACGATTGCCAGCAGCCACCGGAAGCTGGAAGGGGCAAGAGAGGATTCTCTCCCAGAGCCCCGTTGGAGGCAGCATGGCGCTATTGCTACCTTGAATTTGGCCTTCTCGTCCCTGCTGGCACTGCAACACTTCATCTCTGTTGTTTCAAAAAAAAAAAAAAATTTCAGGAACTAGAGCAACAAAATAGGAGTGAGGTGCCATGCCCCCTAAAATCGCAGAAGCACCAGCAAGATAAAAACCTAAGAGTTCCATGGCAGGGGACAGGCGAATCTCGGCTGATCCTTCCCAACCAGGAAGCCACTCGCCGTGCCAGCATTTCGCGCCTGGCCGGGTGGCAGGCCTGGTGTGGGCCTCAGGGCGTGTGCCCTGAAGTAGACGGTCCCGGGGAGAAGCCACCTCCCTGACGGGCTCTAGCACAAGCTCTGTATTCGTGCCTTCGCCTTACGAAACAAATGAGTCTGCAGAAGTCAGATATCCATGGATGACCTGTAGGCAAAATCACTTTACGTGATGGTGAGGAACGATCCACTTGGAGGATCCTTTTGGTGAAAATTTTAAGGGATCAAGGGATCCATGAGCGCCCCGAGATGTTTGCGTAGATTTGACTAAAGAGCTGCTTTTTGGGGACTCCTGAATTTAGAAAAAAATGCCAAAAAAGCACATGTATCAAAACTCTTGTTTTCGGCCGGGCGCGGTGGCTCACGCCTGTCATCCTAGCACTCTGGGAGGCCGAGGCGGGCGGATCGCTCGAGGTCAGGAGTTCAAAAACCAGCCTGAGCAAGAGCGAGACCCCGTCTCTACTAAAAATAGAAAAGAAATTAATTGGCCAACTAAAAATATATAGGAAAAAAAATAGCCGGGCATGGTAGCGCATGCCTGTAGTCCCAGCTACTCGTGAGGCTGAGGCAGGAGGATCGCTTGAGCCCAGGAGTTTGAGGTTGCTGTGAGCGAGGCTGACGCCACGGCACTCACTCTAGCCTGGGCAACAAAGCGAGACTCTGTCTCAAAAACAACAACAACAAAAAAGAGGTTAGGATGCAGATTATACTCAGACCGAGCTTAGAGCTGGAAAATTAAGCTGGAACATGAAAAACGAGATTTGCAAAGTAGTATTCCACAGAGAGTGCTGTGACTTAATAGAGCGTAATCATATCTATATGATTATGATCATACCTATATGGGGTATCGTTAATGCTAGGGTATGTGTTCAAGTACTTTTTTTTAAATGAAAAAATAAAAATCTTAATTCATGTCTTATGCCATAACAATACAACTTAGATGGGAGTGGGAAATCCCTAAAGATCAAACCCAGACCACAATCAAGACTTTGTTCAAAAGGAACCACATGCCCATCAATTATAAAAACATTGCCCAACACCAAATCAAAGACAGAACATACACTTTGGTCACATTTGGGCATCCTGACAGCAAAGATCCTTGCAAAATATTTTCATATTTCATATGAAAACAGATATGGAAGCTTTTAAACTTAGTCTTAACACCATATTTAAGAAGTTGACTCTTTCATAGACACAGCCTTTAGGTACACTGTATCTTAAAACTGTATCTATGCCCAGGCGCGGTAGCTCACGCCTGTCATCCTAGCACTCTGGGAGGCCGAGGCGGGAGGATCACTAGAGGTTAGGAGTTCGAAACCGGCCTGAGCAAGAGCGAGATCCCATCTCTACTAAAAACAGAAAGAAATTAGCTGGACAACTGAAAATACATATAGAAAAAATTAGCCGGGCATGGTGGCGCATGCCTGTCGTCCCTCTACTTCGGGAGGCTGAGGCAGGAGGATCGCTTGAGGTTGCTATGAGTAAGGCTGATGCCACGGCACCATAGCCCTGGCAACGGAGTGAGACTCTGTCTCAAAAAATAAAACAAAACGGAAAAAAGAAAACTGTATCTGTGAAATTTATAACGATATAGTCAGCTGTGTTGGTCAGTAAGAAATATTATCATGTTTATACCACTACATTTTGACCTAGGATTTTATCAATGCCCAGCCAAAGCTGCTTGCTGGTGCATTTGTTTTATTTGCTGCTTACGGGCTATCCAAAGGGAAAGATGAGCTAATTCTGCCTCTGGCCTGTCTACTGGTAGCACGGAGAACCAATCCCAGCCTCCAAGGTACCGACCAGTGATGCGGCCCATGTTCACTCCACCAGTGAGTGCCATATCCGCTTGTCAAGAGCGAAACGAGGAGAATGAGAGGAGAGGGTTGCTCCCCCAGCTTTCCAGTTCTAGACTGTTACAGAGGGCTCTTTTCAAACCAAGAAGAAAGAATACAAAATGCACCGAACGAGTACACAGAACCGAACTGGATTTTGCATGCTCCGACATGGAACAACAGTCCCTAAAACTGATTCTCGAAGGCATCTCCCACTAACGGGGAACCAGGGGAATGTGTCCCCAAGGCTGAAAATCCGGGACCAGAGAGGTTTGGCAACAGCAAGGGTTTGCTGAACAGCAGTTCTGCAGGAAGGGCATTCCATCTGCCTTTGTAAACGAGAAAAAAGGAAAATAAGACAAGACAACAGAACAATACTAGAGCCACTGACTAAAGTTCAGAGCTTGAAACGTTACTTAGGAGACACGTTTTGCAGAAAAGCACCATTTCCTGCTTTTCTGCAGATTGCTTGATATTAACTCACATGCATCTATAGCAGCTGAGTGTTCTATCTCAGAATTCACAACCTAATACTTAAATAGGAACAAGGATCGAGTATTGACCGGAGAATGCTTTTTATCTCCAATGCCATCTCTGACCAGCTAGCAGTAGTCCGTGCTGAGACGTACGAGGCCGTATCTGAACTCGGTGGAAAAGAGCAACGCGACCACTTAATTATTTCTGGAGAAGCAGCTTAGCACAGAGATTTAAAAGCATGGATTCTGAAGACACCCTGGTTTTTGAATCCCAGCCCTAATGCCTTACCAGCGGGTCAAGATATTTAACCTCAATTTACCACATGTAAAATGCCAAACGCAATAACAATTTTCTTAGAAGGTTATTACGAGCATTACATAAATATAGACAGAGCGGCTCTTACAATGTCTGGCACGTAATTCACACTTAATGAACATTCTCGTCATCGCCAGCGGGACTCACTGTCATTGTGGCTAATTGGCACTGCAGAGCAGAGTGGTGGCTTGCTGTCTTCTGCCCGTCCCTTTGTCTGTGTTCTAGAATCTGCTCCTCAACTCAAGTGTAGAAGCGACAAGCCCCCAACTTTGAAGTCAAGGCAGTGGAGGAGAAGTGGGACACGTCAAATCTATACAGTTCGTTAACACTGAATTTGCTAGAATCTGCCTCCAAAATGCAACATGCAGTGCTGGTGCTGTAGTATCTCTGGACTGTGAAAGATCAAAAAAGCCTTTCATTTGCAAGGGTTAAGCTGGACTAAAACATAAAAAATAAATAAATAAATAAATAAATAAATAAATAAATAAATGCCTTTCCATGGGCTGGGCGCGGGGGCTCACGCCCGTCATCCTAGCACTCTGGGAGGCCGAGGCGGGAGGATCGCTCAAGGTCACGAGTCTGAAACCAGCCTTAGCAAGAGGGAGACCCCCATCTCTACTATAAATAGAAAGAAATTAATTGGCCAACTAATATATATATATATATATATATATATATATATATATATAAATGAGCCGGGCGTGGTGGCGCGTGCCTGTAGTCCCAGCTACTCGGGAGGAGGCTGAGGCAGGAGGATCGCTTGAGCCCAGGAGTTGGAGGTTGCTGTGAGCGAGGCTGACGCCACGGCCGTCACTCTAGCCTGGGCAACAAAGGGAGACTCTGTCTCAGAAAAAAGAAAAAAGAAAGCCTTTCAATGACTCATCTTTTCAGAGAGCATCGCGAAGTGACCAAATCGGTGCATTCCTGACTTAAAACAACCGCTCGGCTTCCGGGCTGCCCAGCCTGCTAGGGACAGGCAGCTGCTAACAGCATGCACCTCCGACTCTCAGCCCACCCAACAGAGGACCAACAGGAGACTTTCTTCCACCCCAAGCGCTGCAAGCTGCTTCCACATGCCGAGCGTTCGGCTCTGCGGCTAACAGGCAGGGAGACACTCTGCAGCCTGGCAGGGGACGAGAACAGACTTCGCAACTTGGCCGTGCTGCCACCAGGCGCCAGGGCTTGGAGTCAGGGCAGGAGAGGGTCCCACAGGGGACATCCGACCATGTCTGGAGACGTCGTCCCGAGTTACAGCTCGGCGGGAGGAGTTTCTGGCATTCGGTGGGTAGGAACCTGGGCGGCCGCTGCTAAACCCTCTATTTTATTTATTCACAGCCCCGCCTGCAAAACGCAGAATTATTTTTCTGGCCCCAAAATGCCCCCGGCGGCAAGGGCGGGAAACCCTGCGGCACTAGGCCTGCAACCCGGGTCGGAGTGTGGCTGCGCTTGCCGAATGCTTTCCCCGAGCAACGGGAGCTCCGTGTGGGTGGCCTTCAGATCCTCAGTGCCTGGCGGGGGCCCCGGCACTCCACAGGAGCCCCGTTGATTTTGTGGAGCTCGTGCACCCTAACAGCAGAAATCAGCGCGGTCACCGTTCTTTGCAGCAGAGCAAATGCGCGTCTTTGATATCAAAGTCATCAAATAAGGTGAAAAGAGAGGAAAGAGCTGAACATGACCGTGCTTAGCTGGTTGGGCCCTAGCACGGTGGATACGGCCAATAAATCGGTGCCACCTCCTGCATCCCTCTCTTTTCTTACAGCAGTGAGTGACACCCCGTCCGGAACCCAACAGCGAGCCGTGTCAGCGCTTGCACCGAAACACTGCCGGGACCCACCAGCTTCTCTCCGTCCATGAAGCTACCGGGCACGGCCCAGCCACCACCGACAGCTCTAACGCGTCACCCTCTTGCTCTTGTTCTTGACCTCTGACTCCCACTCTCTGCACAGTAATAACTACCACACGACCTTCTAAAGGCACTGGTTCGATCGCATCAGTCCTGTGTTCAAAACCCGCTGAAGTCTTCCCTGTGGCTTAAAATGTCTTGTAAAGTCTGGCACCTGCCTGCCTGCCAAGCATTAGTGGCCATTCTCCTACTCAGCCAGCATGTCTCGTCCCTCCTCAGAGCCTTCACGCTGGCCTGGGACTCCGCTCCCTCCAGAACCTTGCATGGCTGGCACCGTCACGTCACTCAGGGGCCGGTTTAAAGTTAATCTCAGAGAAAAATTTTCTGGCTGGGTAGAATGAGTAACTGCCCTCTTGCTCTATCTCTTTAATCAGACGTTTCACTTTGTTTTATTGTCTTTGAATCATAGGCACAATCAGAGAGCCTATTCTTTCTTTTTTTTTAATTTCAGCATATTATGGGGGTACAAGTGTTAAGGTTACGTATATTGCCCATGCCCCCCTCCCCCTCGAGTCAGAGCTTCAAGCGTGCCCATCCCCCAGACGTTGCACATCTCACTCGTTGTGTTTGTATATACCCCTCCCCTCCTCCCCCTCCCACCCACCAGACACCCGATAGATGTTACTCCTATGAGTCCACTTAGGTGTAATGAGATATCACTTAACTCCAGTGAGAATGGCCTTTATCAAAAAGTCTCCAAACAACAAATGCTGGCGTGGATGCGGAGAGAGAGGAACACTCCTACACTGCTGGCGGGACTGCAAACTAGTTCAACCTCTGTGGAAAGCAATTTGGAGATACCTTAAAGCGAGACAAGTGGATCTAACATTGGATCCAGCAATCCCATTACTGGGCATCTACCCAAGAGATCCAATGACGCTCTACAAAAAAACACCTGCATTCAAATGTTTATAGCAGCACAGTTCACAATCGCAAAGCTGTGGAAACAACCCAAGTGCCCATCAATCCATGAGTGGATTAATAAAATGTGGTATATGTACACCATGGAGCACTACTCAGCTCTAAGAAACAATGGTGATCTAGCACCTCTTGTATTTTCCTGGATACAGCTGGGACCCATTCTACTAAGTGAAGTGTCCCAAGAATGGAAAAACAAGCACCACATGGACTCACCAGCAAATTGGTATTAACGGAGAGCTTATTCTTTATCGGCTCATTTACATATGTGCATTGGCTCATTTACATATGTGCAAGGCTCATTTACATATGTGCACTGGCTCCCTCCCTGTCCCCACTAGAGTGTCCCTCCCTCCACCCCTCCCCCACTAGAGTGTCAACTCAATGAGGGCAAGGATGTTGACTGTCTTATTCTTCACTGTAACCCAAACATAGTGCCTGGTACAACGTACAGGGTCAATATACACCTGCTGAACGAACAGATTTGGACAGATACGTAAATGAACTATTACGAAAAAAAAAGACATCTTAAAGATATGTGTGAACTGTCATTTGGAAAAGAGTTTCCTAGAATCTCCACATTAAACCCCAAAATAGCATCCTCTGTTTAAGTGAGATGAATCCAACATAGGACTAATCACCAGAATAATATCGACAAGTGCTTCATGCTCACCAACCACCAAATGTAACTCAGAAATTAAATTAATGACGTGTTAGTAGAAATCTCCCGCATTTTTTTGTGCGTGTGGGCACTAAAGCTTGTCCTATATTTTTAAATCTCTTACCAGCTGAGAGACAACGAAATAATGAGATAAAAGTACAAAGAAATAAATTTAATAAGGCTCCATATATAACCATGACAATGATTTCGTAAGTTTCCAAATACGGTTCAGCCGTGTGGACCGGCACGACATGAAAATAAATATAAGTCTGTTTTCCTTTTATAATTTTTGTTACTGAGGGAAAAAAAAAATCATTGAAATATTTACTGTTCACAGGCAGCATCTCAGGCAAGAAGACGAGTATGCCATCCCTAACAGAAACCTGGGACATAGTGTGAGTGTGATGTTGCTTTTTTTGGACCATGGGATGATATATTTGGACGCACGTCAGCTACCAAGAGAAGAAGACAGAAATATGTTAGCAGCGATCGGGAGTGTGGGTGGCTGGCGGCATGTGGAGGCAAGACAAGTCAGAGGTTGGGAACAATACTGGATCATACACGGTTTAATCTTTCCACCTTTCCGACTGCAGTTGTTAACCACTTCAGCCATACCCCTAAAACGTGCGGTATTCCTAACTCATCATGACAGTCTTGGGGTGCCTGTGTCCTTATTTACACCGGAGATCAGCTTAGTCCAAAAGAACTTTCTGCAGTGATAGAAATGATCTAATTCCGCACTGTCTTCTGCTTCTGCGTTAGAATAATAGAAGGCTTCATTTTATTTAATTTAAATTAACTTCAATTTAAATAACCACATGAGGCAAAGTGGCTACCATATTACACAGTGCAACTCTAGATACCTTTCTTCACTCTCTCCCTATTTGTTAGCAAACTCCTACTCATCCTTCAAAGCCCAACTCAAAATGTCCCCTCCTCCAGAATCCCCTTCCTATTTTTTTCTCTCTGTGCCAGACTGCATTACTTGGATGACATCCACTTATCACCCTCTATTTTAATTATTTCATGATATGTTTGTCCTCTCCACTAGACTGAGAATCTTATAAATTGGCTCATGTCTAAATCCTCAGTTCAGTGCTTGGCTCACGAGAATTGTTTGATAAACACTTGTTGGATGCTTGAGTGAAATAGTGAAACCATCTTTAGACATGAACAAATATAACAACTTCCCAGAAAATTCTTTCCCAGGGAAGGTTTTACTGCCTTGATGTAAAAAGTTGCAAACCAGATATTACACATTGAGCCTCTCGAATCAGAAAATCCAAAATCGGAAATGCTCCGAAATTTGAAACTTTTTGAGCCACCAACACGGTGCCACAAGTAGAAAAATTCCAAACCTGACCTCTTGAGATGGGTCACAGTCAAGATACATTCAAAACTTTGTTTCATGCACAAAAATGATGTAAAATATCACACAAGCTTACGTCCAGTCTATGTGCATAAGCTGTATGTGAAGCATAAATAAGTTTTGTGTTTAGGCGTGGGTCTCATTCCCAAGACATCTCATTATGTAGATGCAAATATTCCCAAATCCGAAAAAATCTGAAAGCTGAAATACTTCCGGTCCCAAGCATTTTGGATAAGGGATATTCAACCTGTAGCACCTTCAGATTTTGCCACATGGATTTTTTTTTTTTAATGGCAATTTCTTGCCAATGTCAAAACCAGAGTTCCAGCACTTCCAGAAACAATTATTTTATCTGGCAATTTTAGTCCCGTGTTTGGGCTTGGCAACGATGAACCAGAATGGAACATGCAGCTGCACCTTGCAGATAATAAATACACCCTGCAGATTCTTTATTCTTGCTCTGAGCCCACTTTAATCATTTATGGTCTCTGTCTTTCTTCTGCAGCCATTTGATCTCACAACCCAAGACACAGAATGAGGAGCCAGGAAGTTCAAGTTCAGACACTGGTTTCCCATTTGCAGCAGGAAAAACAACAATAGCAGCAATAACAACAACAATAATGGCTGCTAATAATTCTTGAGCGTCGCCTGCTGTCTAGTCTACTAGGTAATCAATGCACATTGTCGGGCAGAATCCTGCATGACCTAGACAATATTCTTAGCTTCGTTTTATCGGTGAGGATTCCTGGACTTCGAGAGGTACGGTGAGAATTAGCAGAAAGATCTGCCTCTAGGTCTGTTCATTACCCAGGGTCCTTATTGTCATCTCTTCATTACAAAGCCACCTCCCTCCTCAGCCCTCCACGTTCCTCCCTAAATCCTGGATGTAGACCCCAAACATGTTTTACAGCTTGGCCGGGCGCGGTGGCTCACGCCTGTCATCCTAGCACTCTGGGAGGCTGAGGCGGGAGGATCGCTCGAGGTAGGGAGTTCAAAAAGAAGCCTGAGCAAGAGTGAGACCCCGTCTCTACTATAAATAGAAAGAAATTAATTGGCCAACTAAAAAATACATAGAAAAAAATTAGCCGGGCATGGTGGTAGCGCATGCCTGTAGTCCCAGCTACTCGGGAGGGAGGCTGAGGCAGGAGGATCGCTTGAGTCCAGGAGTTGGAGGTTGCTGTGAGCTAGGCTGACACCAGGGCACTCTAGCCTGGGCAACACAGTTAGATTCTGGCTAAAAAAAAAAAAAAAAAATGCTCAACATTATTAGCTAGCAGGACTGGCTAACCCAATTGAACCACAGTGAGATATCACGTTATACTTATCAGGATGGCTATAACAAAAAGTTAGAGAATAAAAAATGTTGGTGACGATATGAAGAAATTGGAATCTTCTTACACACTGGTGAGAATATGAAATAGTGCAGCTGCTTTGGAAAAGCGTAGCAGTGCCTAAAAGGTTAGACACAGAGTTGTCACACGACCCAGCAATTCTACTCCTAGGCATATACCCACAAGAAGTGAAAACATATGTCCACATAAACTCTGGTAAACAAACAGCAGCATTTGTAGCAGCATTATTTATAAGAGATTAAAATGTGAAAACAATTCAAATGTCCATCAAATGATGAATAAACAAAATGGGGTACAGCCATATAATGAAACAGGATATGGCAACAAAAAGAAGTTTCTGCACAGCAAATGCAACAATCAACAGAGCGAAGAGACAATCTACAGAATGGGAGAACGTATTTGCAAACCATGTATCAGATAAGGGGTTAATATCCCAGATAAATAAGAAATGCACACTACTTAATAATAACAACAACAATAAGAGCAAAACAAAACAAAACAAAACAAAAAACCCAAGTAACCCAATTAAAAATGGGCAAAGGACCCGAAGAGACATTTTTCCAAAGAAGACGTATAAATGGCCAACTGGCTTATGAAAAAATGTCCACCATCACTAATCATCAGAGAAACGCAACTCAAAACGACAATGAGGTACCCAGATCACACCTCTTAAAATGGCTATTATCAAAAAGTCAAAAGACAACCAGTGTCGATGAGGGTGTGGAGAAAAGGGATCCCCACCCGCTGTTGACAGGAAGGTGAAATTGTACAGCCATCGTGGAAAACAGTCAGAAGTTCCTCAAAAAATTACAACTAGAACTACCGCATGCCCCATCAATCCTACCTATCTTGGGTATATAGACAAAGGAAAAGAAAGCCGTATCCCAAAGAAATACCATCACTCCAGTGCTCACTATGGCATTATCCACAACAGCCAAGATATGGAATCCACTTAAATGTCCATTGACACATGAATGGATAAAGAAAATGCGATGTATATAGCAATAGTGGAATGTTATTTTTTCCTTAAAAAAGAAGGCAATCCTGCTATTTGCGACAACATGAATCAACCTGGAAGACATTATGCTAAGTAAAATAAGCCAGGCACATAACGACAAATGCTGCATAACCTTACTTATATGTGGAGGCTAAAATAGTCAAACTGTTAGAAACTGAGAGTAGAATGCTAGTTGCAAAGGGCTGGGGTGGGGGAGACAGGGAGAGTTTGGTCAAAGGGTAAAAACTCATTTATAAGATGATTTAGTTCTTGAGAACTAATGTACAGTGCGGTAACTAAAGTTAATAATAATGTATATTTGTGGGAGGCCGAGGCGGGAGGATCGCTCGAGGTCAGGAGTTGAAACCAGCCTGAGTAAGAGCGAGACCTTGTTTCTACTAGAAATAGAAAGAAATCAATTGGCCAACTGATATATATAGAAAAAATTAGCCAGGCGTGGTGGCACGTGCCTGTAGTCCCAGCTACTCAGGAGGCTGAGGCAGGAGGATTGCTTGGGTCCAGGAGTTGGAGGTTGCTGGGAGCGAGGCTGACACCATGGCACTCACTCTAGCCTGGGAAACAAAGCAAGACTCTGTCTCAAAAAAAAAAAATAAAGATAAAAAAATAATAATAATGTGCATTTGAAATTTGCTAAGAGAAGAGATCTTAAGTCCTCTCTCACAAACACACACATGCACAAAAGGTAAGTACCGTGTTTTCCCGAAAATAAGCCCTAGCAGGATTTCTCAGCATTTGTACAATAGAAGCCCTACCCCGAAAATAAGCCTTAGTGCTGGGCGTGGCTATGAAAATAAGCCCTAGTGATGGGCGTGGCTATGAAAATAAGCCCTATTGATGGGCGTGGCTATGAAAATAAGCCCTAGTGATGGGCGTGGCTATGAAAATAAGCCCTAGTGATGGGCGTGGCTATGAAAATAAGCCCTAGTGATGGGCGTGTCTATGCAGCGCATCTGCACAACCCATACATGTCGTCGCGGAGTGGGAAGGAACACGAGCAGCCCTTCTCATCTGCCCCATTGTGACAGCTAATGTCTCTGAGGTGACCGGAAAGGTGCGGGCAGTCCCACTAACAAGGTGGGCTCCCTCTGTCATGTCCCGGCCATCCTGTGCATGCTGCAAGCTGAGGCTTTGAGGGGAAAATAACACATCCCCTGAAAATAAGCCCTAGGGTGTCTCCTTGAGGAAAAATAAATATAAAACCCTGCCTTATTTTTGGGGAAACACAGTATGTGAGGTGATGGATGTGTTACTTAACTCTGCTGTCTTGATCACATAAATAAGAAATGCATACAACTTAATAATAACAACAACAATAACAGCAAAAAAAAAAAAAAAAAAAACAAGTAACCCAATTAAAAATGGGCAAAGGACCTGAAGAGACATTTTTCCAAAGAAGATGTATTAACGGCCAACCAGTTTGTGAAAAAATGTCCACCATCACTAATCATCAGAGAACGCAACTCAAAATGACAATGAGGTATCCAGATCACACCTGTTAAAATGGCTATTATGAAAAAGTCAAAAGATAACCAGTGTTGATATACATAAATGTATATCAAATCATCGCACTATCTTACATGCATACAATTTTTGTCAATTATAGCTCAATCAATCTGGGAAAAAAAATGAAGTACTGATACACAGCACAGGATAGATGAATCTTGGAAACTTTATGCTAAGTGAGATAGTCACATGTGCCACCATGTCACATACGATGCCATTTATATGAAATGCCCATCACAGGCAAAGCTATCGAGACAGAAGGTACACCAGTGGCCACCAGGGGCCAGGACAAGGGGAATAATGAGGGCGAACTGCTGCTGGACACAGGGTTTCTTTTGGGCACTGATCAAAATGTTCTGGAATTAGATAGCGGTGACAGTCACAAGACTGTTTGCATTATTGCATTAACGCCTGAAACCACTGAATTGCACATTCTAAGTGGATGAACCCCGTGGCCTTTATTTACACCATGCTAAAGCTATTATTCAAAAAGATGGAACGTTCTCAGCCCAGTGCCCAGCACAAAGGAAGAACTAAAGACGGTCACTATTTTTATCACCTGGACATCAGTTTCTCTCTTTTTTTTTTTTTTTGAGACAGAGTCTCACTGTGTTGCCCAGGCTAGAGTGAGTGCCGTGGCGTCAGCCTAGCTCACAGCAACCTCCAACTCCTGGGCTCAGGCGATCCTTCTGCCTCAGCCTCCCGAGTAGCTGGGACTACAGGCATGCGCCACCATGCCCGGCTAATTTTTTCCTATATATTTTTAGTTGGCCAATTAATTTCTTTCTATTTTTAGTAGAGATGGAGTCTCGCTCTTGCTCAGGCTGGTCTTGAACTCCTGACCTTGAGCAATCCTCCCGCCTCGGCCTCCCAGAGTGCCAGGATGACAGGCATGAGCCACCGCGCCCGGCCACATCAGTTTCTTCATTTTTAAAACCCAGTTGGTCACTGTGGAGCCGCTCAGCTCTGTTATTTTAAAAATTGGAATACTCACACATACGCGTGGCGAGGTCTAGAAGAGGAAGAAGAAGATGACGGTGGCCTGGAGCCATCAGGAAAGGCCTGGAGTGAGCAGGGTAAGGGTGCAAACAAGGACTTTCAGAAATCACCAAAAGCTGCAATGTGGCAGTGCAAAGTGGGAACGATTTCACTCCCTCCCTGTTGGGCCTAGAAGGAGGCAATTGGATTAAACGAATGGCACATGAATGCAAGGGATGCGTTTGAGAAGAGACAAAGTTAGATTTCCAAGCATCCGGAGGGCATAGGCCAAGCCGATTAGACTTGCCCCAGCTTGAGACCGTTGGGAGCTGAATGTCGGGAAAACTAAGCCACCTGTTGCTGCTGTATAAATGGGGGCTGCTGGAGTCAAGAGCCCAGGCAGGATGAGTTGGTTGGGCCCGGAGAAGAAAGAAAGACGATGAGAACGAGAATAGAAAAGAGATGGTACAGAGGCCAGGCGTGGTGGCTCACACCTGTCATCCTAGCACTCTGGGAGGCCGAGGCAGGAGGATCGCTCAAGGTCAGGAGTTCGAAACCAGCCTGAGCAAGAGCGAGACCCCGTCTCTACTAGAAATAGAGGGAAATTAATTGGCCAACTAATATATATAGAAAAAATGAGCCGGGCATGGTGGCACATGCCTGTAGTCCCAGCTACTCGGGAGGAGGCTGAGGCAGGAGGATCGCTTGAGCCCAGGAGTTTGAGGTTGCTGTGAGCGAGGCTGACGCCACGGCACTCACTCTAGCCTGGGCAACAGAGCGAGACTCTGTCTCAAAAAAAAAAAAAAAAAAGAAAGAAATGGTACAAAGTAGTAGCTGTCTCTTTATTACAAAGGTAACAGGATGCAGAAGGAATAATCTTCCTTCCTCAACAGCCAACAACCGCCACCACAAAATAATAGTAACAAATGGGGGAAATTTATCAGTAAGCCCTCAATAAGGAATCAAGTACAAACCCATGCCATAAAATTCAAAAGAGACAACTAATAAGAAGGAAAAAAAAAGAAAGGAACATAGCAGGGGTCCTCAGAGTTTGTAAACAGGGGGCCAGTCCACTGTCCCCCAGACCGTTGGAGAGTGCGCACTGTGGGCCCGGGACGAGTCGGCTGCTAAGCAGGACAGGCAGCGGCGGCAAAAACACCCGGTGGTGAGCTGGAGAAATGTCCTGGGCTGGTGGCATGTGGCCCTCGAGCCGTAGTCTGAGGACTCCTGGAACAGAGGGAGGAAAAGGGGAGAAGAGAAACAAACAAAAGACGATTTTGGTGCAATTTGGAGCTGCATCAAAATCTCCCACCCCCAAGCTTCAGAAACAGACTGTGGAAAGAATGTGAGTTGAGAAAATTATGGGCTTTCTACTTTTCCCCACAAGGAAGAGAGGAGTGGACAGAAGACCTAACTATGGAGGCTTGGGGGAAGCCCCAGAAAGCCACTGGTGGGAAGGGTCCCAGGACTTGGGCCCAGACAAGGGTAGGAGTAACTGAGAGGGAGGGGTTTGGCAGGAAAAAACGGACAGAAGCTGGAGAATGAAGGTTCGCAGGGATGGAATTCCAGAGTGAGCAGGAGATGGCCTGAGTGTTCTAGTCTGGACTGTCTGGAGTTGGGGGTGCCATCAGGACGGGGGGGGAAGCGGGAAGAAGGGGAGTGTTTTGGGGGAGCAAGGAGATGTACCCTTATCTGATGCATTAAGTTTGAGCAATTGATTTTTTGAGTTTGGACGCCTGGATCAACCTAACCTGGTGCCTCCCAAGCAGTAAGCCTTTTACAAGTGAGTGCAGGATAGAGGAGGAATATAAAATTTTAATCCAATATAAACAAAGGGTGGCAACAAGAGACTCTGATTTAAAAACAAAACAACAACAACAACAAAAAAAACACATGTTTTTCAAGCACTCTGGAATTAACCGGCTCCATGAGTCTTCCAACATTTTTAATGTCAAACTGTCTTTTAGATGTTATAAAGCCAGAAAGCCTGAGTCATCTTGCATTTAAAAAAAAAATCATGAAAGCATATTAGAGAATAGAAAATCTGAATAAATATCTCCCTGCACTGATAAAAAGAAGAAAAAAATTCCCACAACTTATTTTAAGACATTTAGTGCCTCAAATAGATTATCACGAATCTATCACAAAACTAGGTACGTTTTAAGATAATTGTTTTCTACGCTTCAATAATATTATATAATCATAAAACATTGGAAATCAAGTCAGTTCACCAAAAAAAAAAAAAAAAAAAAAACAAAACTCAGGAGTGCAAATAACAATGCTTTGTACAACCGGCCGGCTTTCTGGAAGCTACTGTATGATTCTGGGATTGGGCTTTTAATTAACCACTTTGGCACGGCGCTCACCGGCCTGGAAACCTCGCCCACCGCCGGCTCACACTCCACTCGGTGGTCTGTGCTGTGCATGGACGACGCGTCCGTTTTGCTCTTGTGCGATGAGCAAAGCCTGAAAGCACTGAAAGCTTGTTTCCTTTCCAGGCAGCTTCACTTGTCATGTCAATCAGAATAGCTAACATAGACATATATGCTTTTATTACGTTATTTTTAAATGCTCACAATTTTATTTTGATAAATGAAAAATTAGAAAAGTCCTATCACGGCTGTCGGCTAAAGTCGCTGTGCGCGTCCATCTGTGGCTGTCGCCTACAGTCGGCGCTTGTACCGAAGTGGCTAAGAAGGTGAGAGATTCGGGTGTCAGACATGTCCAATTATGGGCTCCCTATTGAAGTTCACTATCCTGTCTATGGAAATTTCCTTTTCCAAAGACCCCATCCGCTTCCTTGTGTGTTGTGACATTGTGTGTCTTTGACACGTGCTCATGAAGTAAACAATACAAATGGTCTTGAATGCTGAGAACAGGAGCCTAGTGGACAGTGAGCCCAAAAGAGCATGAATATAATTCCTTGATACCGTGCGTGTGTGTGTGTGTATGTGTATAGATATGTGTGCATGTAAAATTTTTTCCACAAAATTAGTCTTAGTGATCTCCTAGACCAGGGATCCTCAAACTTTTTAAACATGGGGCCAGTTCACTGTCCCTCAGACCATTGGAGGGCTGGACTATAGTTTAAAAAATAAAACTACGAACAAATTCCTATGCACACTGCACATACCTTATTTTGAAGCAAAAAAAAAAAAAAAAAAAAAAAAAAAAAAAAAAAAAACAATAACAAATGGGCAAAAACACCCGCATGTGGCCCGTGGGCCGTAGTTTGAGGACGCCTGGTCTAGACTTTCCAAGACGTTCTTTTCATGTTGAGGCTTCTTAATTTGGCCCATAAAAGGTGCTAAAATTAAATGCAAACTTTTAAGGTGTCTGTGTACATCCATGAAAAGTGTTCCCCATTAGGAAGTCTACGGTTTGCGGCAGGGTTGTCAAAAGAGCCTGTAACCCCAAACAGATCAGGAACCACAGCACGCGGGACCCCAAAAATGAAAGACACTAAAACTTATTTAGGGGACTGCACAAGATGGGCGCCTCTTGGGACTCGGAGCCTGGAAACCAGTTGCAGCTGCATTTCGACTGCCTGCCTGCCTAACCCCCCAGCCCGTTATTTTCATACGTCGCTAAATAGTCTCTTAATATCTCCAACCGCAAAATAAAATTTCGGGGATGCTGGGAAGGTCACTCTTAGCCCCGTCTCGAAACACACTGTTCTTGTCACTTGGAAAACTGTAAACAGCAAATTCGAGATGATGTTTAAGCCTGTGCCAGCGTTCAGTGGAAACGTCTTCAGTTTTGAGATCGCTCCCTCGAAATTCCCAGGGAGTTTTAAAAGTCAGCGGCTGGTGTCAGCCCCACATTTCTGCTAATGCTGATGCGGCCTCCTCCACCTGGACGTCCAAGGGAGTGAGTCCTCAGGGGCAAGCGATTCCTTCTCAACTGAACTCTTCAGCGCCCAGACTCACAAAGGTTCTGAGCTGAAGACATGCTTGGAGGTGCTGGAAGAGGTGAGTCACTCTCCGTTGGAGGATAGGGAAACTGAGGCCCAGACAGAGGGAACTGGCTCCCAAAGTCTCAGTGGCCACAGAGACAGGACCTGAGCATCTACAGGAGGACTTTAGGATGGCCCCGTTGGCAGGTGTCACTTCCTTCCCTGGGGAACATCACCCCTCGTTGCTCAGTGGCTTGCCCCCCAGCGTAGCTACTTTCACTCATTTCTTCCCCATACGAGGCAGGCTAACATTTCAAAGCAATCGCTGCGGTGCTCTCTGCCCCCTGACCCTCGCTTGGCTAAGGGGCACGACAGCTGACATCTACCACTCCCAGACCTCCAGACGGAGTTGAAAGCTGCAGCAGGGACAGAATTGGGACCTAAAGACACAGAGTGTACATGTGTGTGCATGTGCGTGTTTACGTGCGCACTGAGAAAGCATGCTCTACCCCGTCCTTCCTCAAGCCCGTGGCTGCATCCTGAGGTTTGGTGATACATTAGTTTTCTGTTCGCGTCTGTAATAAGTTTCCGCAAATGGCCTTCGCGGCTTGGAACGGCACGGTTGTGGGATCTCACAGCGCCGGAACGCAAAAGTCCACAATGGGTCTCCCGGGCTAAAATCAAGGTGTGGACAAGTCTGTTCTCCCCTTATGCAGGCTGCAGGGGAAAATCCGGCTTTTGGCTTTTCCAGCTTCTAGAGACAGGGGTCCTCAAACTTTTTAAACAGGGGGGGCCAGTTCACTGTCCCTCAGACCGTTGGGGGGCCGGACTATAGTTTAAAGAAAACTCTGAACAAATTCCTATGCACACTGCACATATCTTATTTTGAAGTAAAAAAAAACCAAACGGGCAAAAACGCCCGCATGTGGCCCGCGGGCTGTAGTTTGAGGACGCCTGCTCTAGAAGTTGCCTGCATTCCTTGGCTTGTGGCCCAATTCCGTCTTTAAGGCCAGTGATGGGTGGCCGAGTCTTTCTCACGTCGCGTCGCGAAGACAGTAAGCATTCTGCCTCCCTCTTCCACCTTTAAGGACCCTGGTGACTACACTGGGATCATCCAGGGTACGAGCCCTCTCTTCAAGTTGGCTTATTAGCAACTTTAATTCCATCTGCCCCCTTAATTCTTCTTTGGCATGTAACGTATTCACGGGTTGTGAAAATCGGGACACGGACACCTTTGGGAAGACCACCATCCGTGACGCGGTCTTCCCCAGGTGGCTTCCCTTTGAATTTGGGAATCTAAGAGGAAAGCAAATTTGCGTTCTGCTTTTCCCCCATCCAGAATCCCGACGGTACACAGCCTTGCAAAGGGTGACGGAGGATTGTGCCAGCAACACGCATGTCTGCTGGGGGTCCCCTGTCTCCCATGAGCTTCAGGACAGCATGTAAGATCAATCAGACTTTTGTGGGCTGTGAGAGGAACAATGAAAAACCAGCAGTGGCCACAGGCTAAGTGCCTTTCACATGCTTGTCGTGAGAGGCCATGTCATGACCACGGACAGCTCCAGACATCTAGGCGAGCAAAGGTCTCCATCCAACCAAGGGACTTTTGCCTTCCCTTTTCGGTGTCAGCAGGGACCAAACATACGCACAAGGGCCAGGGAAGGCAGACTACTAACTAAGACACCAGTTGCCAGGGAGACGGTAGCTAAGGACCACATAACCCCTGCCCATCACCCACGACACGCTGCCCATAAAACCCTCGGGATACAGAAGGCTGAACTGAGAGGGTGCAAACCAGAACAAGGCTGAACCCTAGGCTTGAACAGCCTGAAACAGCACTGAACTTGCTGAGCACAACCTTGCACCTTGGGCTAAGGAAAGGGCTTGCTCTCATGGCCAGAAATGCAGCCGAACTTGGGGAGTCATTTTAGGGTCAAGCTGGTGACTGAGAAGCTAATAATTGCTATACAAGGCCGCTCCAGTGAACCTCAAAGTAAGAGACAACTTGGTGATGGAGAAGAAAGAAATCTGAGACAAGAGAAAATGAATGGGAGCACGAGACTGCCAAGTATCACATCAGCCCAAGTGTCTATTTCCATATATCCTTTCCTCTGCTTCTTGAAGCAGGAACTCAAGGAAAATTTTATGCTGGAGAATGTGTTTTTCCTAACAAGTCAGAGAGTAAAAATACCAAAAAAAAAAAAAAAGAAAGAAAAAAAAGAAGCCATTTCAGCAGGCATTTCATCTTAAGTGACAGATCACACACAAGAATTTCCTATGAGGTCTTCATCAAAACGAAAGTCGATTTCTTTCACTAGGTTCCCCAATTACCAACAAATGTTGGCCTTGCCAATGAGCAAAAAAGAACACAGGATGCCTTCTTTTAAAAAGTGATCCCCTAAAGAAAAGAGTGTTTTCTTTAAACTGTGGCATCATTGTAGATTTATTACATAAACTTTTGGGAAATGCAAAAGAATATGAAGAATGAAACAGGAGCGATCTGTTATTCTATTTTCAGCCGAGATCTTCTTGGAATGATAAGTCGCAGTGCTTCCATTCCATGCTCAGTGTGTACACCACTGTCTTCCTTCAATATTATATCCCGATCTTTTTATGCCCTTAGATTACTTTTAAAAACTCATATAATGGCTACCTATGTGACTCTCTGGCATTAAAACGTATCTCTCTGTTATTTGGCATTTAAATTATTTCCTGTGCTTAGATTTTTCAAATTAATTAGATCACTCGTGCAAATGTGATAGACACACACACACACACACACACACACACACACACACACACTCCGAGCTCCTTTGGAAACTGTGACGCAGATAAGAGCGTTTTTGAGCCTGGAGGGGAAATGACACTCTGGCAGGTGTTGACACAAGCCCACATGGGCAGGTGTGTGCACATCAGTTTATCTTGGATCGTCTGTCTTGGAGGGTGCTAGTGGGGCTCTCGGGGGAGCATTCATCACATTCATTTTCAGATAGATTCTGGAAACAGGGCAGGAGACAGTGCTGGCCTTTGGGATTTGATTCTGGAGTGAGCATCAAAGTCTCACGGTGCCTCTGGACTGAGGCCTGATATTCTAGCTTTAAAATCTCATTTTTTTTTTCCCAGCAGGCTTTGTGAGTTTGAAAAATGCCATCTCAGGAAGGTTTGCAGAATGGGGGAACTACTGTTGTTCTGATTTTTTTTTTGACAAAATTTTGCAGAGCTCTTTTAATGACTTATTGCTCAATGTGGTACATGTATACCATGGAGCACTAATCAGCTTTTACAAACAACAGTGATCTAGCACCTCTTGTATTTTCCTGGATAGAGCTGGAACCCATTCTACTAAGTGAAGTGTCCCAAGAATGGAAAAACAAGCACCACATGGACTCACCAGCAAATTGGTATTAATGGATCAACACCTAAGTGGACATATAGGAGTAACATTTATCGGGTGTCGGGCAGGTGGGAGGGGGAGGAGGGAGGGGTATATACAAACACAAGGAGTGAGATGTGCAACGTCTGGGGGATGGGCACGGTTGAGGCTCTGACTCGAGGAGGGAGAGGGGCATGGACAATATACGTAACCTTAGCACTTGTATCCCCATAACATGCTGAAGTAATAATAAAAAAAAAGTATATGGAGTTTAATGGTGACACTACTGCTTCGATTACACATGGTCTATTTATATATTTTCTGCAAAGCACCAACTAACGAATAATTCAAAAGTACAACCATAGCTTTTAAATACACTGAGTTAACACATTTTTTAAAAATTTCAACATATTATAGGGGTGCAAATGTTTAGGTTGCATATATTGCCCTTGGCCCCCCACCGCCCGCCCCTGAGTCAGAGCTTCAAGCGTGACCATCCCCCAGGCTAAGCGAAGTGTGCCAAGAATGGGAAAACAAGCAGCACAGGTACTCACCAGCGAATTGGTATTAACTGAGCAGCACCTAAGTGCTCGTACAGGAATAGCATTTACCGGGCGCCGGGCAGGTGGGAGGGGGAGGAGGGGATGGCTGTGTACACACATAACGAGCACGACGTGCACACCGTCTGTTGTTCTGATTGAGGTGCAAGTATTTTTTTTCCCCTGGGGAGGAGGTTTAGGCAGGAAGGCAGCCAAGAAGGGGAGGACTTGCAGCTGATAAAGAGAAGCCACTGAGCCGAGGGATGGGAGAAGCAGGCTCAGCAGTCAGAGGGCTCAGGAGCTCACCAGAATGAGCTCAACAAGTATTCCTTGCGACCAGATGTCAAGAGGGAGATAAGACAAAGGGGAAAAGATACCGCCCTGTGGGAGCTCATAAAGGCAGCAGAGTGAGAAAGAATCCAGACGCTGGAGCCAGACAGCCTGCGTATGAATCGCAGCTCTGTTTGTTTCTGTGTCCGCAAAAAAAAAAAAAAAAAGATCTCCTGTCTCTCTGTGCCTCAGTTTCCACCTCGTACGGCGGCAAACATAACTTAACGCTCTCTTTTGCATTTCCCTGTTTGCACTACCCAGCACCACGCTCACGTCACCATCACAGCAGCGTCTCCCTGTCCACCCGGACGTGTCCAGCGGACGAAAATCGTGCTCCCAGTCTCTCAAGAAGTCCAGTTCAGCCTCCCCCAGATCACCAATAAACAAAACCTCCCAAGTCCCTCATGCCCTTGATTTGGAGATGAGCACTGAAAGAGAAACCGTCCCAATGTGCCCAGGGAAGGAAGGCAAATGGCAGATGCACCATGCGGATGGAACATAATTTAAGAAAGCAAGTTGGGTTGCTAAGAGTAAATTCAACCTCGGTCTTCATACCCATGGATATGGGCAAGATTTCCAGAGAAGGCAGCTGAAAGTCCCTACGTTGATTTGACTCCACTGGGCAATGTCCCTTCAATAACTCTGAAGAATTTTCCAAGGAGAAACAATTTTTAAAGGGGGAAAATATATATATATATATATATATGTATATATATATATATATATATTGGAGCAAGGTTGCATTTCAGTGTAAAAGGAATGTTCTACGAGTTCCTTAGTTACCGCTGCTGTAAGAAGGACTTCCAACACAGGTGCTGGTGCGGCCGGCCTAGAAGATATTTATGGTCCATTAAGAGTTGTAAGAGACACTGTTTCTTTGTGAGGAAAAAATAAAGTAGCGATTTTCTTGTAAATATTTTAGTGTGTTATCATGACATGAATATGCTACAAAGCATGCGGAAGCACTTAAGGAGAGGTTCAGTGCACAAAACCAGTGCAGAAAGGACGACCTTGGGGATTGTAGACGCTTGGCTGGAGTGTGTTGATGACTTCCTTGTGTTTTTTTTTTAAAAAAAAACTATAAAAAGGAGTTGCAATGAAGTGTATCTAGCTGGGGACTGGCAGGCCATAACCTAAAAGCAGAGAAAATGTCTAATTTTGCAAAATGCCATTTTCTTTCAGTGTAAGTCTCGTGCACCTAAGTTAGCAATGGTGTTTCCAGGACCCATGGGTTTGGTGGAAACTTAGGATATGGGGTTCCAATAGGCATGCACAGGCACGTGTGTGTGTGAGTGTGTCTGTGTGTGTGTGTGTGTGCGTGCGTGTGTGTGCGTGCACATTTGTGTGAATGTCTCTGAAGTTGAACAGGAATGTGGAAACCATTCGAGATTTAGTACTGGGCATCACAGTCTCTAAGCAAATGGCTTTTCTCACTATCTTCGAGTTTTTCACAAAATCGAAGGCTAATGTTTTCTGCAGACCAAAACAAAAGGTGATGGAAACAAGAAAGGCTTTGTGAGCGGACAGACTTCGATATAAGCGCGTTTTGCCACGAGCCAGTCATAAGGTGTGGAGACAGACACGTACGGTCTGTGAGGTATTTATCACCTCTCCCCTGGCAGGTTAATGAAAATTAAATGAATGTAAGTTTAGCACCTAGAGCATAGAATCCAGCCCATTGCGGACTCTCATTAAATGGCAATAATAATTTTAGTATGTTATTATTTTTCATTAGTCCTTTCCCTAGGACCAAAGACTAAGAACTATAGTTGTTCATGCTGCCAACCTAACTCCAGAAGTCCAATAATACAAGAGACATGACAGACACTGAGATTTAAATAGAAAATTCAACATTAAAGAATTTGTAATAGTCGGACGCGGTGGCTGTCATCCTAGCACTCTGAGAGACCGAGGCGGGAGGATCACTTGAGGTCAGGAGTTCGAAACCAGCCTGAGCAAGAGTGAGACCCCGTCTCTACTATAAGTAGAAAGAAATTAATTGGTCAACTAATATATATAAGAAAAAATCAGCCGGGCGTGGTGGTGCATGCCTGTAGTCCCAGCTACTCGGGAGGCTGAGGCAGGAGGATCACTTGAGCCCAGGAGTCTGAGGTTGCTGTGAGCGAGGCTGACGTCACGGCACTCACTCTAGTCTGGGCAATAAAGCGAGACTCTGTCTCAAAAATAAATAAATAAATAAAATAAATCCCGAGTAGAATAAAGGAATCGAGAAAAAAGCGAGCGACTGCAAAGGGTTAAATGACAATAATAATTTTAGTATGTTATTATTTTTCATTAGTCTCTTCCCTAGGACCAAAGACTGAGAACTACAGTTGTTTATGCTCCTAACCTAACTGTAGAAGTCTAATAATACAAGAAACACGACAGACACTGAGATTTAAAGAGAAAATTCAACATTAAAGAATTTGTAATAAATCACTATGTTGACCTGGCATGTATAATTTAGAGCTATGCAGGTATAGCAGCCTTTTCCTGATTTTCCTGATTACAAAGAAAATCTGGCACCATTCAAATGACTCTTCAAATCCAGGGTGGGTGGTCATGACTGTTTCTATATTGAGTTTCTCCTCAGTCAGCTGGAGCAATTTGAAAGCGTTCTCGAGCAGCACCGTCGGACAGAAATCTAAGGCAAGTCACATATGTCACTAAAAATGTTTGGTAGTCACAGCGAAACAAGTAAAAACAAATGGGGTGAGATTAATCTCAGTGATACAATTTCTAACTGAGCATAACCAAAATAGTATCGTTTCAACTTACGATGTAAAACATTAGTAATGAGATATTGGCACTCATATTTTTTTTCTTTTATTTCATTATATTATGGGGGTACAGATATTGTTGGGGTTACATATATTGCCCCTGCCACCCTTCCCCCTACCACTGTGCCAGAGATTCAAGCGTGTCCAAACCCCAGGTGGTGCCCATCGCACCTGCTATGTAAGTATGTGCCCTTCCCCTCCCCCTCCCACCTGCCCACCTCCCAATAAAAGTTTTTTTCTTTTTTGGCATTTTGGTTACCTCGTAGATCTTTGCCTCTCCCTAAGAAGGGTTAGAGGCATTCCCTTCCCCACCCCCACAATGCTCACCACAACCCTAGGATGTGGGTCTCGCCCCACCCCGGATCCCTGGTGAGCACTGCCACCATTTGAGCACCATAGTGTTAACCAGTCAGCACCAATTTGATGGCGAGTCCATGTGGAGCCCATTTTCCAGATCTTGTGTCGCCTCCCTTTGGATAACGGGCTTGAGCCTAATCCAGGATGGCATAAGCAGGGCTAGCTCACTGTCGTTTCTTAGAATTGAGTAATATCCACTGGGAGCATCTACCACATTTTAATTATCCACTCCTGAATTGACGGGCGCTTGGGTTGTTTCCACGACCTTGCAATAGTGAATTGTGCTGCCATAAACGTCCGGGTGCGGATGTCTTTATAGTATAATGTCTTATGCTCCTTTGGGTAGATGCCCAACAATGCTATTGCCGGGTCGAATGGTATTTCCATTTCTAGCTGTTCGAGGTGTCTCCAGATTCTTTTCCACAGAGGTTGCACTAGTTTGCAGTCCCACCAGCGGCGTAAGAGTGCTCCTGTCTCTCCACATCCTTCGCACTCTCATTTTGTAGCAGGCTTTGGAATCCAGGGTGTATGTTGCATTTCCAACACATCTCGGTTCAGATGCGTCACTTATTTAGCTTGCGGCTACCAAACTGGGCATCCATACTAGATATCACCCTGTGGTGACAATACTACAACCACATTTTGGGCACCCAAGCTGGGATTCCAAACAGCAGGCTGTGTTTCCAGGACCCTCAGTGCCTTCTCTGAAGCAGGCAACTCAGAGTCACCACAGCCCCTCTCTGCTGGCAGGTGGCACAGGAATGAACCCTACTCCAAGCTAAGAAGTAATGGGGGCCGGGTGCGGTGGCTCACGCCTGTCACCCTAGCACTCTGGGAGACCGAGGCGGGCGGATCGCTCCAGGTCAGGAGTTCGAAACCAGCCTGAGCAAGAGCGAGACCCCGTCTCTACTATAAATAGAAAGAGATTAATTGGCCAACTAATATATATAGGAAAAAAAATATTAGCCGGGCATGGTGGCGCATGCCTGTAGTCCCAGCTACTCAGGAGGCTGAGGCAGGAGGATCGCTTGAGGCCAGGAGTTTGAGGTTGCTGTGAGCTAGGCTGATGCCACGGCACTCACTCTAGCCTAGGCAACAAAGTGAGACTCTGTCTCAAAAAAAAAAAAAAAAAGTAATGGGATTTATTTTTATTTTATTTTTTACAAAGGTTATTGAGTGAAGTGTATCATTCTTCAGTCTAACAATTGACAGATGATCATTGAAAAGCAAAAACATTTACAAATGCTTTGGGGACCTTGAACTTGCATTTTATCTTCTGTTTCCCTCTAAGTTCTTGCTCATTGTGATTTTCTTCTTTGCAAGAGAGATCGAGTCATATGTTTGGGGCTTTTCCCTCTAGGGCTGTTATCATTTAGATTGATGGAAACGTGTGAACACTTAACTCATCCCTCTTTTCTTCTTGCTTCATTTAAATGTCTCTGCTCACAATTTATTTTTCTAATCATTCTTTTTCTATCCCTACTCCCTATACCAGGGGTCCTCAAACTTTTTAAACAGTTGTCCAGTTCACTGCCCCTCAGACCGTTGGAGGGCAGGACTATAGTTTAAAAAAAAACTATGAACAAATTCCTAGGCACACTGCACATGTCTTATTCTGAAATAAAAAAACAAACGAGCAAAACCACCCGCATGTGGCCCGCGGGCCGTGGTTTGAGGATGCCTGCCCTACACTCTCAATTCTCTAAATAAAATAAATTTGGAAAAAAATGGTCTGAAACTGTGGTAGTGTGCTTCAGTGGGTCATAGCCTCCAGAATTACTAAAACTTTTTTGGAGACTTTAACCAAGTGATTGTTTATTCATGGTTATATCAAGAATCTTGAATACGAACTTAAGATTTTTTTAAAAAAAAACCACCCAAATGGCTCATTCTTCAAACATTATAGGTAAATGGAGGTTTCATTGCAGCAGTCACTGTGAGACTGAGAACACAACTGTGAGAAGCAGTTGGTAGGAAGACAGATGGATGCCAGCAACCAGGATTCCTTGAATTTCTTTTCTTCCTTAACCAGCAGGCACCTTATAGCTTCCTGGTGTGCATCCTACTGGAGAGAGAATTCACTGGGAAGGGAAGATTCAGAAATAAAATGAGGGAGGTCCACATGGGGCAGTCTGATTAACTGGTTTTCCTATGGATAATACGGATAGAGTGCCATGGGATTAACCCCCCCCCCATTTCTCCATTAAATATGCAATTTAGCATATTCAAATGACAGGAGAGCAATTCTGGGAAACTGACCTCAAAGAAAACTCTAGAAGAAACTATAGAGGTGGAATCCTTTGCCTTGGGGCTCATCCTCATCCCTCATCACCAACCAGCCTCTCTTCTACCTTCTTTCATTGTTTTTCCCTCTTTTGTACCCAATGACTTCGTGATTTTCCTTGGAGGCCCCAAGCTCACCACCACGACCCTTATACATGGCCTTCATAGCCTTCCGTGTTCGTCGGCATTGCTCACTTGCTGAGCTCTGTCAAACATGACTAACCTGAATTGTACGCTCTCTGAATCTTTACCTCTATGGGGGAAAATGGGCAGAAAGAATTTCTAACCAGAATAAATGCTTTTTTTGCTAATTTCATGTTTCTCTCTTATAAGGGACACAGAGATTTAATAATCTGACATAGGATAGGGTAAACCAGGTGCCTGCCTGGTTATCTTAATGTTAAAATATTAATCATATTAATATTAATATTATATTATAATTATAGTATATAATATAATTATATATTATAATATATTATATATTACATATAATATAATATATTATAATTATAATATTATAATTAATATTAATATATAGCCAAGGAACATTTGAATATACAGAGGGAGTATTTAAGGTCACGGATCATTGAATTAGCATTACTATGCATTTATTTGTTGGTTATATCACATCCAGATTCTTTGAATTAAAAGTCCCCATGAATTTAGAAAAAAAAAAACTCATGGGGTTGCTATTTTATTCTGAATGAGAGGTACCAAAGTTTTTATTCCAAAATTCTCAAACACTCAGAAACTTACCACTGGGCAGGAAGACACCAGTGAACCCAGCAGAGAAAAGGCTAATTAACTGTCTCATTGAAACATTCCTTCCATTTGGGAGCCCACCAGGGGCCCATGGACGTTAAGCCCATGGTCAAATGGTGTGTGAAAGAGATCCAAGTTCAACAATAAATATCATCAGCAATATGATGGTTCTCTCTGGCCCTCAGGGCCAAATGACCTGCGTTTTAGCAAATTGGTTTTGTTCGTGCATTGTGTAAAGCCAACCGATTGTTTCCATTGACATGCTTGAACCCACAGTTGCTCCGTCTATTTAATTCATGGTTGAGTTTGTCCAAATGCTAATTGGTAGTCCCATTTGCTTTAATAATAGTCACTTCCTCCATCGGTAATGGGTTTTATGCACAGTGCACCGATCGCAACCATTCGATGTCACTCATAAACGTTTGATGAATGGCTCCATATGGTTCTGAGAGTGGCTTTATTCGGGACGCAGCTAGGGTGAGTCTTACTCAGTTAATGAGATGATGCGCCATCCCATTAGGCAATGGGTGTTTCCCTCCCCCACGTTAGCTATAACATGCGCTTTTATCCAAGGACCCATTTGGGTCATTATCATAGTCTTCATCAACGTGCCAAGATAACGGAGCACCCCTCTGAGTTCAGAGAAGGCCTCGCCTAGCTCAACGGAGATTTAGAGAACACGGACGCAGAGGGAACTCGGGCAGCTGCAGATAAACAGGATCTGTGCAGGCGAGCATCGAGAGAGAGCGTTCGAATAGACTCTGCTTGGGAAGGGGTGGAGTCTGAGGGAGAGAGTTTTGGAGAGAGGGGAGAAGAGAGGCTCATCCTCTGGAATGGGGCAGGTAATCCAGGGAGCAAAATGCATGACGCCAAGTCCAGGAGAGAGATTGCTGGAGGAACGGCAGGTGAAGACAGGCTCAAGAGATGATCATCCAGGTTGGAACGAAAGGAAGAGTAGTCCCCGAGCTTGCTTTCAGCAAGTCCCACCTCTGTATTTGTTACAGACGCACAAATCTAGGTTTTGAGGTGGGTGGGGGAAAGTTAGTTATCATACTAACTTTGACACAAGCTGCCTATCAGATTTGCTTTGCAAGCAGATAAGGTCTACGATTGCTTCTCCAAGCCTTTCTGTTGCACCACGACTGTGGCCGTCTGCCTGTAGCTGATTTCTGGCGGAAGGATTCCATCCCATCACTGCCCTGTTAAATTAACCTCAGACGGCTGAGAGCACCGTGTCAGGGTTTCGCTCCAGACAGCTACGAGTTAGTGAATCAACCCTCAGAAAAGCAAGGTATACTTTTCCTTTTAAACTACGTTAGAACTAGCAGGGAATTCCAGGTTTTTCCAGCTTAAGGCCTTGTTCTGTCATGTGTCCATTCGTTTAACAAATATTCGTTGAAACCCCACTCTTTGTCAGGTGTCCTCAAACTACGGCCCGAGGGCCACATACAGGTCACCTAGCACATTTACCCGGCCCTCCTCTGGGTGTTTTTGCCGCCGCTGCCTGTCCTGCTTAGCAGCCGACTCGTCCCGGGCCCGCAGTGCACACTCTCCCACGGTCTGGGGGACAGTGAGCTGGCCCCCTGTTTACAAAGTCTGAGGACCCCTAGAATAGAGGATTAGCTATTGTTAGTCGGGGGCCAGAGGACAGAGAAAAGAACTCTTTGATAAGGTGACTGTGAGCTGAGATTTCAAGGACGAGATGAAGGAGAAGAGAAGATGGTAGAAGTCGGGGCAAACAGAGACCCTGGGGTGGGAACAAGAATGACATTATTTGGCAGAAGCAAGGAGCGGGAGAGAGTGGGACTGGGATAAGAGCTGGGGAAGAGGGCAAGACCCCCGGTGAAGTGATAGGAGCCATCCGGGGCCACAGCCCTGCGGACGACCAGGCGGGGAGGCGGAGCGGACGTTTCGGGTGAATGGCATGCACACAGAGCAGACACAGGACCCTGGGGAACCGGTGACAGGAGGGGCAGTCCAGGAAGCAGGCAGGGACCTCCAACTCAAACGCCTTCGGGGTCCAGGCAGGTGTCATACGCCAGGGAAGCAGGTCTGGATGTGAGGCAGAACGCCGTGGCAACTGCAGTGACCCAGAGGATGAGTGACATTCCTGACAGCAGCGTCTAGACCCATCACAACACACTTCGGCCGGGCGCGGTGGCTCATGCCTGTCATCCTGGCACTCTAGGAGGCTGAGGTGGGAGGATCGCTCAAGGTCAGGAGTTCGAGGCCAGTCTGAGCAAGAGCGAGACACCACCCCCCCGCCCCGTCTCTACTATAAATAGAAAGAAATTAATTGGCCAACTAACATACACAGAAAAAATGAGCCAGGCATGGTGGTGCATGCCTGTAGTCCCAGCTACTTGAGAGGCTGAGGCAGGAGGATCGCTTGAGCCCAGGAGATTGAGGTTGCTGTGAGCGAGGCTGACACTACGGCACTCACTCTAGTCTGGGCAACAAAGTGAGACTCTGTCTCAAATAAAAAAAAGCACACATCACAGCCAAAAGGAAGCAAATCATTAGAAAAAAAATATTTTGCAGGATGAAAATAAAACACATAGGAGGAGGCCAGCAGAGCCCAAGCACCCAGCGGTAGGCAATGCTGAGCCGGAGAGCGAACAGGAAGTAGTTCTGGGCATGAGAAAAGCCAACAGAGAGCGGTCTCTAAGTCAGGAGTTGTACCTTATAGGGTCACCAACTAAACAAAAACGGAATACGTTTTATTAGACAGTCACCCAAATGCTACTGCATTAATAACAAAAATGCACGGTTATAGAATTTGTATAACCTGAACATGGAGGTAAATGCTCAAAGGGGTCAGGATTTATAAAGATGGGAATCACAGAACCATGTGGTCTGTGCACTGACCACCTTTCCCCTTTCCCCTCCTTTCCCTTCCTTTCCCCTCCTTTCCCTTCCTTTCCCTTCCTTTTCCTTTTCCCTTTCCTTTCCTTTCCTTTCCTTTCCTTTCCTTTCCTTTCCTTTCCTTTCCTTTCCTTTCCTTTCCTTTCCTTTCCTTTCCTTTCCTTTCCTTTCCTTCTTTTCTTTTCTCCCTTTCCATTTCCCTTTTTCTTTCTTTTCTTTTCTCCTTTTCTTTTTTCTTTTCTTTTCTTTTCTTTTCTTTTCTTTTCTTTTCTTTTCTTTTCTTTTCTTTTCTTTTCTTTTCTCCCTTTCCCTTCCCCTTTCCCTCCTTCCTTCCTTTCTTTCTCTCTTTCTTTCTGTCTTTCTTTCTCTCTCTCTCTTTCTTTCTCTTTCGCTCTTTCTCTCTTTCTCTTTCTTTCTTTATCTCTCTCTTTCTTTCTTTCTCTCTTTCTCTCTGTCTCTATCTCTTTCTCTTTCTTTCTTCCTCTCTTTCTTTCTTTCTTTCTTTCTTTCTTTCTTTCTTTCTTTCTTTCTTTCTATTTTTTTTTGGACATCATCTTGAAAGACCAAGGCACCCACTCTGTGCTTGGAAATTCAAGGATGGGTCACCATCTTGCAAGGCACTCTATATGTTCAGAAGTTTTTCTCTCAATTTGACCTGTTACTATTATGTTATTATGAGACAGAGCTTGTCACCCAACAATCCCATATTTGCCCCTTAGGGCCACATAGAACAGATTTAACACCTGTCCGCCTGCCAGCCCTTCAGATATTTACAAATGGTGACTCTGTTACTACTTTTGTTCTACAAGTCTTACCTCCTCCAGACAAAACAGTCCCAGAAACTACTCCCAGATCTCTGTTTTCAGATCTAATCAACCTTTTTTTTTTTTTTTTTTTTTTTTTTGTGAGCCTTCTCCAGTATGTCCCTACCCTTCTTAAAACAGTGCCCAGAGAGAACACAATGTTCCCAGCTGCTTGACAGTCTATTCGAGGGCTTCTTCAGGCACCGTTTTCTGTGTGTGCGGCAGTGGAAACACAATCGCATTTTCCCGGGCTCAGTCTCCCGCTCTTCCCTTCTCCCACTCCCACCTTCCAAGGCGGGCCGCTTGTTGATTGTCGTGAACAGGTGCACAATCAAGAGCGAGTGCTCCCATCCATGTAAAGAATGGCATTCCTCATCAGCCCGTCGTTTCTGATTCAGACCACTCAGTCTAACGTACGCCGTGTCTCGTACCATAATTATGCCTGCGCGATACTTCATGCTTTTCATGCCCCTTTCTAGACGTTATCTTATTACAGCACGTGCTCAAAACTGGAGAAGCATTTTTGTTTTGTACAAAGAGGAAGATGAGTGCTTAAAGGCAGAGGTAAAAATTGGACAGCTAACCCTCGAAAAGAAAGCCAGACGGGAACACCCACTAACCCGGCTTTGAATCGGGTTCTCCATCTGCCCACCATTGCTACTTAAAAAAAAACAAACATAAAAACGAACAATGATGATGATGATGATAAGAACAGAAAGAGCTACCTGGTAGTACATTCTTAGCATGTGCGAAGCCCTGTGTAAGCACGTCATGCCATACCCATGGCCGTCTTTTTTTTTGAGACAGAGTCTCACTTTGTTGCCCAGACTAGAGTGAGTGCCGTGGCGTCAGCCTAGCTCACAGCAACCTCAATCTCCTGGGCTCAAGCGATCCTCCTGCCTCAGCCTCCCGAGTAGCTGGGACTACAGGCATGCGCCACCATGCCCGGCTAATTTTTTCTATATATATTAGTTGGCCAATTAATTTCTTCCTATTTATAGTAGAGACACGGGGGAGGTCTCACTCTTGCTCAGGCTGGTCTCAAACTCCTGACCTCGAGCGATCCGCCCGCCTCGGCCTCCCAGAGTGGTAGGATGACAGGCGTGAGCCACCGCGCCCTGCCCATGGCCATCTTTTGAAGTGGTACGTACTAGTGCCTCTGTTTTAAAAAATAAGGTAATGAAAACACAGGGTTAAAGGACTTGCCCAATGTCACATGGTTAGTAGCTGGCACTGCGATGTGAACTTAATTCTGCCTGTTTCCAGAGTTCGATCTCTTCCTAGCCTTATAAAACAGTCGGCCTTAGTGGACACTGCCTATAAAACATGTGACCTATCTGTTGATTGGGGGGTGGGGACGGAACTGTTACTATAATTGCTTTTCCTGAGATGCTTCTCCAAATAGGCAGGGGTAGGAACAGGTGCTGCCTTATCCGTGGGGCTAGAGGCGCCATGAGAGCACGCACACAAAGGCCAAAGAATGAGAAAGGAGAGAATGGCCATACAGCAATCACGGCTGGACATCACGGCTCGAACTGGGTTGAAATGTATCTGTGTATTCACAAGCGCACTTGGAACTCAAACAAGATTTCAAGGTGACTCTTCAGCCCAAGAAAACAGCGATTTCAAGTCCTTTTAATGCTTCAGCAGCATCCAATTGCATGTAAGTCATGCGCTAACTTACTCGTGAAAATAGCCTTATTTGGCAACATTTTATTAACCTTAGTTCATGTTAATAAGATCAGTGCTTACATTTTTTTAAATTGCATCTCTTTATATAATTACTCTATAATTCCGATTTTCTTCCAATGTGGATTAATCCCTTACCAATCCCAGAAAAGCATTCTGCATCCATTGAAAACGAGTTCCAGTGATGATAGCGTCATAGGACATGGCTTTGGGAAGCCGAGATCTGGCAGACAGCCTATTCCAAAACCTGGTCATGCACCAGAATTTCCCGGGGATTTTCTTATGCTGATATAGTCACTGATTTCTGAGTGCCTATGTCACCTATTGGATCAGAATCTCTAGAGGTGGGATTGTTGGCGACGGAGATTTCCGGCAACCAGTCCACAAACGAGCACTTGGGTACCGGTGACGAGACTATTTCTACCCTGGACAGGTCCACTGCCCAGCTCCTGGAAGATGTAAGGAGCAACGAGATACGGAGGGAAATCCCAAAGGCACAATAACCAGCCACTTCAAATCATCCAGGCAATCCCAGACAAATTAATTGCAAGTTTCGTTATTAACCGCTGACCTCGCCTTGTCTGTTCTCAGGCCGTGAGTTGCCTCCTTTTTCTTTGCCTTCTGGGCTTGGCGTTCAGGGCTATCTCCATAGGCTTTGCGGCCAGTAGCCACTTGGAATTCACCGGGACCTTGGAGACAGGTAGGTTTTCCCAGGGGCATGGGTCTCAGCCCTGCCTGATAGCTTGACATAAATTCTTAAGTGACAGGCTGAGCACAAGGTCCTGGCAACCCACTGAAGCTCTCACAACAGGAACATCATGCTATAAAGCCAGCTCAAAGCCTGGCTGTCGTGAAGGAATGCCATCGCCCTGGCCTTTGATATAGGATGGCATTTGGATGAAACCCCACGAATAGCAGAGATGGAGATAATTTGACATAACCTCTTCTTAGCGAGTTCATAGTAAGCTATCGTGATCACAACGTACTTTTCTTATTTTTTTATTTTATTTTATTTTTTTTTTTGAGACAGAGTCTCACTTTATTGCCCCAGCTAGAGTGAGTACCATGGCCTCAGCCTCGCTCACAGCAACCTCAAACTCCTGGGCTCAAGCGATCCTCCTGCCTCAGCCTCCTCCCGAGTAGCTGGGACTATAGGCATGCGCCACCATCCCCGGCTAATTTTTTCTATATATATATATATATATTAGTTGGCCAATTAATTTCTTTCTATTTATAGTAGAGACGGGGGTCTCGCTCTTGCTCAGGCTGGTTTCAAACCCCTGACCTTGAGTGATCCTCTCGGCTTGGCCTCCCAGAGTGCTAGGATGACAGGTGTGAACCTCTGCATCCGGCCTCACAACTTACTTTTCTAACTGCTAACAAACTTTAATAAAGCACCCCACAATTTTTCTAGGGGCTGCAGTTTACCTGGCTGAGTTAGAAAAGTATTGTAAGAAGTTCCACAGCACATTCCATACCAAGACAGTGTTCACAGTCAAAATTTCACAATGCTAAATAGCTCATTAAACTGTCCGAGAGTTGCCACACAAAAGATATTTCAGTCTGTCTCATCCAACATTCCAGAGAATTTTTTTTATTATGGCACCCCCAGTTTTTATTTGTATAACATTTACGTACATTTTTCTAAAACCTACATCCATTCATTCAAAAATATCAGGCTGGGTGAGGTGGCTCACGCCTGTAATCCCAGCACTCTGAGAGGCCGAGGCGGGAGGATTGCTCGGGGTCAGGAGTTTGAGAACAGCCAGAGCAAGAGTGAGATCCCCGTCTCTACTATAAATAGAAAGAAATTAATTGGCCAACTAAAAAAAAAAAAGTATATATATATATATAAATTAGCCGGGCGTGGTGGCGCATGCCTGTAGTCCCAGTTACTCGGGAGGCTGAGGCAGGAGGATCACTTGAGCCCAGGAGTTTGAGGTTGCTGTGAGCGAGGCTGACGCCACGGCACTCCGGCCAGGGCAACAGAAGTGAGACTCTGTCTCAAAAAAAATATCTATTGCCAGGTATTATTTTAGGGACCAGGGATACAGTGATGAGGCCCCTGCTCCCAGAGAGCTTGCATGCCAATCGGCGTGCAGGAATAAACAAACGAATGAGTAAATACACAATTAGATTTCAGGTAGAGACAAGTGTCATAAAGAAAAACATAGTGGGGCAGAACTATAGACTGAGCGTTGGGACAATCCAGCATTTGCAGTTTGGGAAGAGAAATAGCACTCGGCGTAAGGACATAGTAAGGAATGAGGCAAACCAGGACAGGGCAAGTTTCAAGAGCCTGGAGAAGAAGGAATTTCAAGAAGTAGGGTTATTATCAGTGGCGTGGAACCTATTCGAAAGCTTGAGTTGGATTCGGTGAGGCAGGGCGCCAGAACTTTAAAATCCCATGCAAAGATGCTCAACATTAGGGAAATGCAAATGGGAAGCACGTGGAGATGTCGCTTCAGACCCACCCGGGGTGGCTATAACCAAACAAGACAGACAATTACAAGTGTTGGCCAGCTCGTGTTGGGTTGGAAACCTCACACGCTGCCGGTGGGAATGTACAAGGATGCAGCTGCTTTGGAGGGTTAAAATTATGGCGGGGAGAGGGTAGGGAAGGCTACCTTGTACCATAGCTGGTGTCCTGCAACCCACACTAGTTGGTCCCATGTGAGTTCCTCTCCCCCATACCTGCTAATGAGCAACTGCAGAAGGGAATGAAGAATAACCAACAATGCTATGGTAGAAAGAATAATGGCCACCTCCAAAAAATGCCATGTCCCAATCCTGCCCCATGGATATATGAGGTCACATGGCAAAGGGGAATTAAGTTTGCAGATGAAGTAAGATTGCCAACCACTGACCCCTAAAATTGGCAGAGGATACAGGCTCATCTAGGCTGGCCCGATGGCATCGCAAGCAACACTAAAAGCGGAAGAGAGTGAACATCATCGAAAAACGTAAACTTTGCACCTCACAGGACACAACCCAGAGAATGTGAAAAGTCAAGCCACGGACTGGGAGAAAATTTCTGCAAATCACATACCCGATAAGGGACTTGCATCTAGAATACATAAAGAACTATTTACAACTCAAAAATAACAAAAAGACAAAAAAAAAAAAAACCTTACTGAAATGGGCAAAGGATACGAATAGACATTTCTCTGAAGAAGATGCGTAAATGAAAAAAGTACATGAAAAAAATGCTAACTATCCTCGGCCCAAAACCACAGTGACAAACATGCTTCACACCTACGAGGGGAACAGATGACAACAAATGCTGTCAAAGAAGTGGAGCAATCGGAACCCTTGTATAAGCTGGTGGGAATGTAATAGGGTGTAGCTGCTTTGCAAAACAGTCTGGCAGTTCCTTAAGAGGTTAACCACAGAGCTCCCATAATGACCCATGCACTAAGTCTGCAGCAATGAAAAAATGAATGCGGATGCCTTTCTGATATTATCGTAGAGTTTACGTGTTTTTCTCTTCTCCAGTATTATTCTACTGATTTTGTAGGTCAGGAAAGAAAACGAGACAAAATTTTCTCACAGCAAGACTCAGGAATGTCTTCAAGTCTATTGCTCTTTCTGTGTTTGGATAATGACCCAAAGTTCTCAACTTGGAATAAAGCAAACGTATTTGCATGATAAGATTGCTTTCGTGTGCTGGTCATCAAATTAAAATATATGCAGCATAGAAAATCTGGAAGACACAAAAAAACATGCGGGAGAAAATCTGGATCACCAGTTAATGTCACTACCAAGCAATAACAATACGTTTTTTTTCTTTTTAATTTTAGCGTATTATGGGGGTACAGGTGTTAAGGTTACGTATATTGCCCATGCCCCCCTCCCCCCTCGAGTCAGAGCTTCAAGCGTGCCCATCCCGCAAACGTTGCACATCTCACTCGTTGTGTTTGTATACACCCCTCCCCTCCCCCCCTCCCACCAACAGTACTTTCTTTTTCATGGAGAGTAGAGAGAATCCTACAGCAATCCCACTACTGGAACACTCCTACACTGCTGGTGGGACTGCAAACTAGTGCAACCTCTGTGGAAAGCAATATGGAGATACCTCAAAGCGATACAAGTGGATCCACCATTGGATCCAGCAATCCCACCACTGGGCATCTACCCAAAAGATCAAAAGTTACTTTATGAAAAAGACACCTGCACTCGAATGTTTATAGCAGCACAGTTCACAGTCGCGAAGTTGTAGAAACAACCCAGGTGCCCATCAATCCATGAGTGGATTAATAAAGTGTGGCGTATGTATACCATGGAGCACTACTCAACTTTAAGAAACAACGGTGATCTAGCACCTCTTGTATTTTCCTGAGAGCTGGAGCCCATTCTACTAAGTGAAGTGTCCCAAGAGTGGAAAAACAAGCACCACATGGACTCACCAGCAAACTGGTATTAACGGATCAACACCTAAGTGGACATATAGGAATAACATCTATCGGGTGTCGGGCGGGTGGGAGGGGGAGGAGGGGATGGTATACACAAACACAACAAGTGAGATGTGCAACGTTTGGGGGATGGTCACGCTTGAAGCTCTGACTCGAGGGGGAGGGGGGACATGGGCAATATGCGTAACCTTAACACTTGCACCTCCATAATATGCTGAAATTAAAAACAAAATAAAACAAAAAAAACATGATATGTACTTTTCTTAGTCTTCTTGCCCCAGAAGCAAACGCTGAAACCATGGTGTAAGTGCAAAGAGTTTCTTTGGGCGGTGATGCCTGGACCCACACGTAAGAGAGTGTGGGAGTCAAGGAGACAGGGAAGGAAAAGCAGCCACTAAAGGATGTGCTATCAAGTATTACTTCACGTGACTGGAGCTTTGTGCCAATTATATGAAATATGTAGGTAAAGTACTCAAGCTAACGGGGGCATATTTTAATCGGTGGTCCTCAAACTTTTTAAACGGAGGGCCAGTCCACTGTCCCTCAGACCATTAGAGAGTGCGCACTGTGGGCCCGGGACGAGTCGGCTGCTGAGCAGGACAGGCAGCGGCGGCAAAGACATCAGAAGGGCGGGATAAATGTGCTAGGCGGCCCGCATGTGGCCCGTGGGCGTAGTTTGAGGACTCCTGAACGTATTCAGAAAATTTGAGCAATTCCTCTATTACATGGGAGTAGTTTTGAAAATAATTTTGACAGCCTGCTTCTGCCCTACACCAGAAGTCTTGGTTCTGCAGTGAGCTTTGCTGAATCTACTCTTCTTCCGACCAACTCCCCCTGACCCCCTGCAAAGCTCGGGGTGTCTACATGGCTGGATTCTGCCTTTCTTGATTCAGGGGAGGCCTCATCTTCTGCTACCGAGTTTAGGGTCAGCGTGGAACCACCAACAGCCACTTAGGCCTAAAACAAATGTCCCTGGAAGTCATGCTGCTCACAGGACTGGGAGGATACCTCAGCGTGACCAACTTGGGAAGGAAATGCGTGGTCCGTCGAAAGGCACAGGCGTAGTGACGGTGCCTGACCCTATCTGCTGTCAACGAGTGCTGTCACTTAGAATATTGGCAGCGCCAGGCAGCTGGCATGCCTCTCATGGGGCAGAGAAAACACAGCGCTTCCCACATGTCCAAATTGTCCTGCTCAAGTTGGGAAACTTAAAGGAGGAAAAAAGGAAAAAAAGAATAAAGAACCAATTCATTTTAAAACAAACAAACAAAGAACCTCCTGGAATTTCCAGAGACCCTGTAGAGTTTTGTGGGTTAACAATTGTGTTTCTAAGCCAATCCATCACCGGCGGTGCTCCAACGGTGAGTTATAATAATTTATCACAGGAGGACGGTGCTCTCGTGATATATGGGTGCCTTACATCACCTAAACACCGTGGCTTTGATGATGGATTGCTGCAAACCACAATGGGAGCTTAAAGAAGCTTTTAGCAGCCAGGCAGCCTTTACATTTCAAATTTTCTGAAAATTAAGGTCTTTTCAAGTCAAATAAAAAGCAAGATGATAGAATCCAATGCCAGATGAAATGCAACCAAACTCTGAGAGCTGGGGTATGTGCCTTTTCCTTTTGGCTTGCTTTGAGCTCACGAAGTTGAAATAATTGTCAGGCTCTCCTGCAATTCCTCCTCCAGGAGGCCAGCGCGAATAGCTCTTTGTTGCCTCAAAGTGCTGGACTGCATGAGGTGCCGTGGTGTTAGGCACTGGATAAACTCAGGAGAGATTATTTTTGTTTTCTTTTGTTTTCAGGAGTGAGAGAGCTCCGCTGAAATTCAGACCAAAAAGAGGAGATAAAAAGTAGATCCACTTCCTGACCCGTCACTCACAAACTCAAAACAGGGCATACGGGAAGAAAACATGCCTTTTCTGTCACTTGTCTTTGCAAAGCCAAGGAAGCAGTGATTGCAAAGGAGAAGAAAGATAAAAGGTGAATGGCACACGTGACTAGACCTCAATCTTGTGCAGACTTCGTAACCGTTGGATTCTGTAACATACACAACAGCCACCACGCTCAGACCATTTTGCCCAGAATTTGGAGGTGAGACCCCGCTGAGCCTGCCCATGTAATAAAAGCCTGTTTTGGAGTACTCTCTTGTGGCTCTTGGTTTGTTTCCTGATCTGGTTTGCTGTAACATTTTCCCCCTTAAAAGTTCTGCTCTGGGCCGGGCCCAGTGGCCCACGCCTGTCATCCCAGCACTTTGGGAGGCCGAGGCGGGAGGATCGTTTGAGCTCAGGAGTTCGAGACCAGCCTGAGCAAGAGCGAGACCCCGTCTCTACTATAAATAGAAAGAAATTAATCGGCCAACTAATATATATAGAAAAAATGAGCCGGGCATGGTGGCGCATGCCTGTAGTCCCAGCTACTTGGGAGGCTGAGGCAGGAGGATCGCTTGAGCCCAGGAGTTTGAGGTTGCTGTGAGCGAGGCTGACGCCACAGCACTCACTCTAGCCTGGGCAACAAAGTGAGACACTGTCTCAAAAAAAAAAAAAAAAAAGTTCTGCTCTGGATAGCAAATGTCATGGTCCCCCTAACTAATATTACATTTCATGCCGGGAAATCTTAGTTCTGTTAATTCTAAGTATTTTCTGGCTCCTCACCCAGAGTAGAAATGGGAGCTGTTGTCATAGTTCTGTCATCTTTCCTATTTTAATGATGAGTTCGTAAGATGGCAATGTGGCTTACGAGAATGTACCCACTTTGCTTAAGAATCACTCGCTTTTTGGGGCAGAGTAATCACTATCAATTAAGAAAGCAGGTGTTGGGAGAACTTTTCCTTCTGTGTTTTTTTTTTTTTTTTTTTTTTAAATCCCACTGCAATAAACAGAACAAAATGAGAAATCTCCCTACTGTTTGGGTAATAGGCCCAAACAGGAACAGTGAGAGACAATTACATTTCAAGTGGCTTCCTCCAATTCTCCTTTACTAAGTGAATCAAAGGAAAGAATGTGGGGTAGAGTTACAGCCACATGGAGAGAAACATCTGGGCATAAAGAATTAACAGTCTCCCATCTTCCCATTGTCTTGCCTCTGGTTGTTCACACCTTTGGCTTTTTTTTTTCCTAGTAGATGCTAACTCTCAAATCACTATAGATTTTTGGTGTCCAGCTCCGTTCCTCCTCATTTGCAAAGAGCAGGAACACTCTGTTTCCACTAAACAGAACCATTTATTGTCTCAAAGAGAAGTCCCTGGGCATCCTTTCTCCTGGAATAGTAAGTTAATTACATAATCTGGGGAACAAAGGCATGGGAATAAATGCATCACCCATCACCTTGGGGCTGTCAGTTGAATGATGTGAATGAGGCAGGCTTTGCATCTCGAGAGATGTTAGCTTTTTTGTGGGCTGGTCCACGAATCTCCCAATTTAGTCCGCCCCTGTATACAGAGAACACTGACACACCATTTAATTATTTCTTCCGCAGACGCTGAAAAAAGCTTTACCTGCACATTGATAGCAATATCCCACCACTCTTCCGCCCACTTTTTAAGTTATGATCAGTTACAACAGCTGTCATTTATGTGAGAATATCATATGCTAGGAACGGTGCTTAGTACTATATAGTATCTCGTCCTCACCAAAACACTAGAAGAGGTTCTGTTATCGTCTCTAATTTTTTTTTTCCGAGGAGGAAACTGAGGCTTACAGGGATTAAGCAACTTGTGCAAGGTCAGCAAGATGGCTAAGTGGCCAGGCTGAGATTCCAAGCCAGGTTGCCTGAATGTCAGATCTCATCCTTGTCACGCTCTGCTCCTGACTAATTAAATAACTAATATCTGGGTGACTGTATGTCCTGGTTTATGCAGAAAACTCAAAGTTTAGTCAGGCAGTTATGAACAGGCCAGTGTAATTCCAAGCAGCACCTCTTTTTGGAAGGGAGAATTTTCCACTCCCTTCCTACTAGTAGCATAACTGCAAACTAGCATGACTGAGCAACTATAGAGAAACACGTGACTAGACCTCAATCTTGTGCAGACTTTGTAACCATTTGCTTCTGCAACATATAAAAGCCACTATGCTCAGACCCCATTTTGCTCAGAATTTGCAGGCGAGACCCCTCTGAGCCCGCCGGCATAATAAAAGCCTGTTTTGTAGTGTGGCTCTCGTGTGGCTCTCGGTTTGTTTCCCAGACCTGTTTGCTGTAACATTTTCACCCTTAAAACTTCTGCTCTGGACAGCAAATGTCATGGTCCCCTAACTACCGTGTTTCCCCAAAAATAAGACAGGGTCTTATATTTATTTTTCCTCAAGAAGACACCCTAGGGCTTATTTTCAGGGGATGTGTTATTTTTCTTTTGAGTATGGTACAAAAATCAACATTTATTCAAATAGAATGAATTCGTCTTCTTCTGGAACATCATCACCACTCTCCAAACCCCAAATCCCATCCTGAATGTCTTGTGACTCTATTTTCTTTAGAACCACTGGCCCTGATCTCTCCTGTGGAGCACTAGAGCTGTCACGGGGCAGATGAGAAGGGCTGCTCGTGTTCTTTCCCGCCACACGCATGGGTTGTGCAGATGCGCTGCGTAGCCACGCCCAGCACTAGGGCTGATTTTCATAGCCACGCCCATCACTAGGACTGATTTTCATAGCCACGCCCATTACTAGGGCTGATTTTCTTAGCCACACCCAGCACTAGGGCTTATTTTCATAGCCACGCCCAGCACTGGGGCTTATTTTCATAGCCACGCCCATCACCAGGGCTTATTTTCATAGCCACGCCCATCACTAGGGCTGATTTTCAGGGTAGGACTTATATTGTGCAAATGCTTAGACATCCTGCTAGGGCTTATTTTATGGGGAGGTCTTATTTTCAGGGAAACATGGTAATAGTACATTTCATGCCGGGAAATCTTATTTCTGTTGATTCTGAGTATTTTCATCTCTCTGTAGCAGTGAAAAACAAAGAAGGAAGGAAGGGAGCAAGGAAGCAAGGCTCTCTTAAAGCTCTCAAAGAATGGACTACGATCCCTTTAACTCTATCAATACCTTTGATTAAACCTCCAATGTGTTCAGAGCACAGTTTTACGAGGAAAAATAAATATTTTATATTAAAACATGGCCCAGGCCAGGCACAGTGGCTCACACCTGTAATCCTAGCACTCTGGGAGGCCAAGGTGGGCGGATTGCTCAAGGTCAGGAGTTCAAGACCAGCCTGAGCAAGAGCGAGACCCCATCTACTAAAAATAGAAAGAAATTCATTGGCCAACTAAAAATACATAGAAAAAATTAGCTGGGCATGGTGGATCATGCCTGTAGTTCCAGCTACTCTCGGAAGGCTGAGGCAGGAGGATTGCTTGAGCCCAGGAGTTTGAGGTTGCCGTGAGCTAGGCTGAAGACATGGCACTCTAGCCTGGGCAAGAGAGTGAGACTCTGTTTCAAAACAAAAACAACAAAAACAAAAACAAATAAAACATGTCCCCTTGGGCTCTAATAGGAAAAAGTGTCACTCATGCTAGAAACTTCTCAAGTCAAGAGTCCTTTGCTTATTAGCACCCTAAGAGGCGACAGTAATTGCTGCCATTTATGAAGCTCTTACTATATGCCAGGCACCCTGTGCCAAGAACTGAGCTAAGCACTTTATTTGCAAAATCTCAATTATTTATTCTAAAATGGCATGATAGATATATCAAAATCACAGTCATCATTAATTTATAGATGAGGAAAATGAGGCCTAGGGAGGTAGAATGAGTGGGTTTATTTGACTCCAAAGCCTAAATATGACACTCACATCAGCATTTTAGCACAGTTAAACCCAGCCCGGCAGAGCTTTAAGCCCACCCCCCCTTACCCCCTGATATTTGCTCGTATGATAATAAGTTTCTCTACTTGACAGGCCCATTGAGAGAGAACAGATTTCTACCAAATTCAAGATGGACCTTGTACAAATATTCTGCATTATCTTCCAGCTCATGATTGGTTTTCAGTAACATAACAGCTTTAAGTTCTTTAAACTATTTAGCAAGAGGAGAGGAGGATTTATAATCATTGCCCTTAAAGAAGTTGAACAAACTCAAGCCAGATCTATGAAACCACGATAACCCGACACGTAGGGAGCTCAGATGGGGTCATCACTACCGCATCTGGCTATGTTTATGGACAAGACGGGCGGAACTCTGGTCGGAACTGTCTAGAATAAAACAGTCTTTCCTGTTTAGCCAGATGGGCAGGAGCTCAGGGGTTCTCTGCAAAATTGGCTCTGTTTGCTGCTGGGCAGTGCCTTGGTGACGCCTCCGTCCGGCAGTGCGTGAAAGTCGGGAAATGACCTCAGGAGATACAGAGGATGTTTCAGGGTTTGTCACCCTGAACTTTGTCAGCTACTGTTATAGTCGCTGGGTTTCTGGTGTGTATTCTCGGTAGGAAAATTAAAAAGTTCTTCTCTCCACGTGGCATCTCTCTCTTTCCTTCTCTCCCTATTCCTCTAAGTTTTCGAGAGCAAGTTCAAGTGCCCACCTCCTTCGTGTGGCAGCCAGATGCTTTCAGGCTCTTCTGGCTCTTTGTGTGTGCCTCGGTGGCAGCTTTTCACCACAAAGTATAAATAATTACAGGTTTTTCTCTTTTACTAGTCTGGAACCCTGGGCTATTTATTACTGTGTTTCCTCCTGATTGATTGTTTCCTTCCTCTATCCCAGGTTCCTGGGTTGAAGGACACATTGTGTAAATGCTGGATGGATGAGTGGATGGGTGGATGGGTGGTGGATGGGTGGTGGGTAGATGGGTAGGTGGGTGGATAGATGGGTGGATGGGTGGTGAATGGGTGGTGGGTGGATGGGTAGGTGGGTGGATGGATGGATGGATGGGTAGATGGGTAGATGGATGGGTGGTTGGATGGATATGTGGATGGATGGATGGGTGGGTGGAAGGATGGGTAGGTGGTTGGTTGGATGGATGGGTGGGTGGGTGGACGGATGGGTGGATGTATGGGTGGGTGGGTGGGTGGATGGATGGGTGGATGTGTGGATGGTTGGGTGGATGGATGGGTGGGTGGATGGATGGGTGGGTTGGTGTGTGGGTGGTTGTGCGGGTGGGTGGTTGGGTGGATGGATGGATGGATGGATGGGTAGATGGGTGGGTGGATGAATGGGTGGATAGATGGGAGGATGGATGGATGGATGGATGGATGGGCAGATGGATGGGCGGATGGGCAGATGGATGGACAAATGGGCGGATGGATGGGTGGATGAGTGAATGGGTGGATAAGTGGATGGGTGGATGGATGGTTGGATAAGAGGATGGGTGGGTGGATGGGTAGATGGTTGGGTGGACGGGTAGATGAATTGATGGGTGGGTAGATGGATGGATGGGCGCATGGGTGGATGAATGAATGGGTGGATAGGTGGGTGGTTGGGAGGTTGGGTAGATGGGTGATGGGTGGGTAGATGGTGAGTGGATGGGTGTGTGGATGGTCAAATGATAGACAACTATAGTGTTCTTAATTTCTTAGCCTTCTCTAAAGAAAAAAAAGAAGCAGCAGCCACATATGCTCTGATGATCTCGGCCATTCTTGTGGTTGCCTTCTGCATGAGAGTTCTTGTTCATACCAGGATACAGCCTACGGAGAGTCATTATAATCCCATCACCCACACCTCTCTTCCCCACTGAAAAGCGTCTTTTTACCAAAATGCAAGTTTGAAGATAATGTCTTTCCAGCCTCACATAAGTCTTTTTAAAGACTCCTTAAATAAGCTCAAGTATCTGGAGCAATAACTCACTCTAAAAACAATCAGCATTGCAAGTACTGCCAAGGGGATATATTCATTGTTCAGTATTAACTTTAGGAAGAGTCACTGTGGTTCCCTCTCAGAAGAGAAGAAGAAACCTACTACTCTCCCTTTTTATTTGGATATCTTTTGATCTTCACGAATTAACTTTTGCTAGTTCGAATATCAAGAATATGTATTTTTTCTATTTGCACATCATATCAAAAAACATTAATTTGTGGAGTTAGTCTCTCTAGGTATATCTTCCTGTTGGGTATACAATAAAAACATTTGGATGCAAATGAAACAACAATGGCATTTTTTTCCCTTGTCTCACTCATTTTTTTGTGACGGATACCCATTGCTTTACTGTTGGCCACAGACACACTTATCTTTCCTTATGTTTTGATAAAACGCCTAATAACAAACGTTTACTGCTGCATGAATAAACATTCAAATGAAGCCTGGAACGGAGGTTACATGTATCGGAGAAGCTCTGTGGCCTTCCAGAAGTCTCGGCCTCTACTTAATGAGCATCATTTCCATAATCTGTGCATTATGGCTTAAGCCTCCCTTTAGGAATATTTCACGAAGCAGAAATTTGTGAAATATTATCAGTCCAAAGGAGAAAAACAAAATGTTAAGGGGATTAGCAACTTGTCCTGGTCCAGGGACCACACGAGCTTCCATGTTCCCTCCACAGAGGGTGACACGTTAATTACGGAGATAACCCTCCCTAATTATCTTGCGTCGCTGCGATAGATTTTGCCTCTGAGATCTCTGGTTTAATAAAAGTGATGGAAAACCTGGAAAGGCCTGCCATGAAGGACAAGCATGTTGCTAATTCCCTTTCTAGTGAGAACAAAGAGACCAGGAAGCGGAATTATAAACCAAGGGGGTTCAGGACACCACAACAAGGACATTTTAGGACAGGGGTCCCCAAACTTTTTAAACAGAGGGCCAGTTCACTGTCCCTCAGACCGTCGGAGGGCTGAACTATCATTTAAAAAAAACCTATGAACACATTCCTATGCACGCTGCACATGTCTTATTTTGAAGGAAAAAAACAAAACGGGCAAAAACACCTGCGTGTGGCCCGCGGGCCGTAGTCTGAGGACACCTGGTTTAGGCTGTGGGAACAGACGGACGGTTTGAGTATCCAACAGTCGCCCTGAAGTGACTGAATTCAGACAAAATCCTAAACCGACGCGAGCTTCGTGTCCATGGTGCTGCATGCTATTCTCAGTGCGAGTTATTTTTTTTAGGAAAATGACTTACTATGATTTTATGCCATTATCATTGCAAAAGGGTAATCTATTTCAAATAATTTTTGCAAACCGTGTTCCGAAAAGCAGGTGGTTTTATCTATGGTTCTTTATTTATTTATTTATTTTGAGACAGAGTCTCACTCTGTTGCCCGGGCTAGAGTGAGTGCCGTGGCGTCAGCCTCGCTCACAGCAACCTCCAACTCCTGGGCTCAAGCGATCCTCCTGCCTCAGCCTCCCGAGTGGCTGGGACTACAGGCATGCGCCACCATGCCTGGCTAATTTTTTATATATATATATATATATATATATATATATATATATATATTTAGTTGGCCAATTAATTTCTTTCTCTTTTTAGGAGAGACGGGAGTCTTGCTGTTGGTCAGGCTGGTCTCGAACTCCTGACCTCGAGCAATCCTCGCGCCTCGGCATCCCAGGGTGCTAGGATTATAGGCGTGAGCCACCTCGCCCGGCCAGATGCTTTTAAAAATAACTAAAACATAGCGATATATTTATTTCTTCTTTGTGCAACAGCGATGACTGGGTTCTTCAAACAAAAAGGATAAAAGATGCCAGGAGAAACCAAGTTACAAAGACACTTGGAGGTGGCATAATATCCAGATATTCAGCCTCTACAGAGCAGTGATGAAATGTGCTAAACAGGTAGCTGTCACTGCGTGGCAGTTAAGCCTGCTTTATTGGCTTAACTGCCAATAAGTCATTCCAACATTGTCAGGAGACACTCATTGGACATAGTCAGAAATTCTGCTTCTTCAGTATGAATAAATATCTCCGGACCTGCATGCGACACTTTAAGACTCTGCTGGTATTTGCTGCAGGAACTGGGGCAAGCAGCTGAGAGTCCCAGAGTGAAGCTTTCCTTTTCCCACTGTTTTATGATTTGCAAGAAGCAATTCGCTCCTTGCTTTAGCTGTGAACTGCAGGATCCTTCAAACGCGTATTATCGCTCCTTAACACGAGCTGCAAGTTAAGACTCTCACCATTTCAATACGGCTATTTCCACATACGACTTCAACAAAATAAAACATTCTGCATAAATAGAATTTAGTGTGATCTAAATTGTATCACAATTTTCCACTGGAATCTTTTTTTTTTCTCACATCATGCTTTTCTCTTGTATACATATGCTTTCTCGTTTTGGACGTTCTTAAATTAGAAAGAATTAGGCGGAGTCATCTTTTGGAAGGTTATACTTTCCTTCTAATGCAAGTGAGCAGGTATTTTTATAGCAGAGTCAAATATTTAAAGATGACAACCTCTTCTAGGATGAAGTGAATCTCAGCCTACAGAGCTGCTGAGCAGGGCTGCTACTTCTTGCAAATGTTCTACCCGAATGTGCTACAAGAACATACTAGTTGTGAAATCATCACCTTGAGAAAATACCAGCACCCCACATTCACTGCGGCAGTACTCACAATAGCCAAATAGATATGCAAACGACTTCGGTATCTGTCAGTGGTGTTTGCATATATACCTGGTGCGTGTATCAAACTACTGTATGGATACACCATGGAATATTATTCAGCCTTAAAAAAGGAACAAGATCCTGTCATTTGCCACAATGTGGGTGAAGCTGGAGGACATAGTTTAATTAAAACAAGCCAGGCATAGAAAGAAAAAAAAAAAATTGCATGATCTCACTTACATGTGAAATCTACAAAAGAAAAAAATATATATACAGAGACAGAGAATAAAACGGTGGTTCCCAGACCTGGGTGGCGGTGGGGGGAGAGGAGGAGATGGATGTCGAAGGAGAGAAAGTAGCAGACATGGAAGATGAACAAGTCTGGAGATTTTACGTGCAACACGAGGACTGTTGTTAATAAATTGTACTGCATTTGGGATGCCTGCTAAATGAGATTTCAGCTGCTCTTGCCCCAAAAACAAATAAACAAGAACATGAGTAACTATGTGAGATACATGTCAACTCACTTCACTAGAGTAACCATTTTACTACTTATATGTATCCCATAATATCCCACTGTGTATCTTAAACATACAAAATAAAATTTATTTAAAAACAAACAAACAGTCCGGGCACAATGGCTCACGCCTGTCATCCTAGCACTCTGGGAGGCCGAGGTGGGAGGATTGCTCGAGGTCAGGAGTTCAAGAACAGCCTGAGCAAGAGCGAGACCCCGTCTCTACTAAAAATAGAAAGAAATTAGTTGGTCAACTAAAAATATATAGAAAAAAAATCAGCCGGGCATGGTGGCGCATGCCTGTGGTCCAGCTACTCGGGAGGCTGAGGCAGGAGGATCGCTTGAGCCTGGGAGTTTGAGGTTGCTGTGAGCGAGGCTGACGCCACGGCACTCACTCTAGCCTGGGCAACAGAGTGAGACTCTGTCTCAGAAAAACAAAAACGAAAACAAGAAAACAAAACCAAAACAGCACATTATCTTCATAAATGGTTGCTCTGCAAAGTAGCCGCTGTAAAATATGCTGGAAAATCCACCCCCAGCTAACAACCCCCACAAACCCAGGAGCACTGATTTGGCAGCTCAAGACAGGAGAAACCACTCCGATTAGGCCGACGGTCCTGAGTTTTATAGGGGCCTCCTAAGCCACCTCTCGGGCTGGGTCTGGAACGATGTCGCTGGAAGCGCCCTGCGTGTCATGTCAGCCTGGCGCCCACGCAGGAAGCCAGGCAGAGTTGTGGGCCCTGCCTGGTGCTGTGAGGCACAAACAGTGAATGCCACGAAGGCGATAATAACAATAAAGGGGAACAGGCGGTGGGGGAAAGGACCCGGGACCAACCCCCGTTTTTCTCCTACTCTATTTTGTTGCATCGTGAGGCAGAGCCATTAAACAGGGGCAGCGCAGAACTTCCACACTATGACAAATCGATAATGCTCCTTTATTCTGGGCGATATTAGCGACTGAGTCCCCGGATTTATGTCAGCTAAACTTTTTAGTCTAGAATGGGAAGGAAAGGAAAATTAGCAGGTAGAAAATACAGATTGTGGGGTGGGGGGTGGGACGGGTATGAAGGTGGAAAATTACCGTAAGACAGCCAAAGCTCGCAACAAGACGTAGCTAACCGCAACAGCTTGCGGGGGGAGGCATGTAGCCACCCGCAAAGCTCGGGCTTCTGTAACCCGCTCGCTCGCTTTGCCGTGCAGGCGGCAGCCCAAGGGGCATAAAACCCCCAAGCTAAGAGAGTTCGGGGCTGCTCTCCCCCCTTGCGTGGGCTGGTGACGGCCTCTGCGGAGGAATTAATAAAAAAGTGGCCGATTGGATTTTGGCCTCTGAGTCCCCTTGACCCTCTCTCTGGTTTATAACGGATGGAGCCTTCGCTGAGCTCAAGCCCAGGATGCAGCGTGGACTGCAAGACGGGGCACACGGCGCGTCCTGCCACCCGGTCGGAACCCACTTCCACAGGCGCAGCTGCGGTAGGGCCTTGATGGCAGCTCCGGCCCGCCGGGAATCTGACGGCAGACCAGGAGAGCTGGTCGCGATTTCCCTTTGCCTTTTAACCTCTGGCATTGCATCTGCTCAAGGCAGCAGCGTCTGAAGGTCCACTTGTGTATTCCGCGTGTGTAAAAAAATAAATGTCGTTGGCCGGGCGCGGTGGCTCAAGCCTGTCATCCTAGCACTCCGGGAGGCCGAGGCAGGACGATCGCTCGAGGTCAGGAGTTCGAGACCAGCCTGGGTAAGAGCGACACCCCCGTCATCTCTACTATAAATAGAAAGAAATCAGCTGGCCAACTAAAAATATATATAGAAAAAAAATTAGCCGGGCATGGTGGCGCATGCCTGTAGTCCCAGCTACTCGGGAGGCTGAGGCAGGAGGATCGCTTGAGCCCGGGAGTCTGAGGCTGCTGTGAGCGAGGCTGATGCCACGGCACTCACTCTAGCCTGGGCAACACAGCGAGACTCTGTCTCAAAAAAATAAATAAATAAATAAAAAATAAACGTGTCTTCTTGGCGTCGGCCAGGACACGGCTGAGGCCCGGCACTGCCAATGTCAGCTTGATTCATGCAAACGATTACCCGACCCACAATCGACTCCTACAAATTAGCTACACGGAACAGGCAGCGCCAGGCCCACGGGCATCGATTCTGAGAATTGAGTTTCGCTCCGGGGAAATGCCACACCTTCCTCGGCCAAAAAGTCCAGGCAGGGAATGTCGCAGGTGAGGCTGGGCGCACTGGGGGCTCGAGGGCTGGCACGAGCACAGAGAGGCCGCCGTGATCAGGCACCGGGCAAGTCAAGACGTCACAGAAGCATAGGTTTTGCTTTGAGCCCAGTGACACGGAAGGTCACAGATGACAGCAGACAGATTCTGCAGCCTGACAGCCTGGGCTCGATGCCTGGGCCTGGCCCTTACCAGGCCCTGGCGCCGGGGAGGCTCACCCGCATCCCAGAGCTTCAGCTACGCCGCTCGTAAGATGATCCCGTCTCATGGGGTTGCCGTGGGTGAGGATGAAGCCTGCAAAATACGTTGTAGACTAGTGATTGGGACTTAGCGTGGCTGTCATTGCTGCTGCTGCTCTTGTCACTGCCATTGCTGCTGCTGGCACTACTGTTCCTACGATCCCGTGTTTCCCCGAAAATAAGACAGGGTCTTACGTTTGCTTTTCCTCAAGAAGACACCCTAGGGCTTACTTTCAGGGGATGTGTTGTTTTTTTTTAAGTACAGTACAACCATCTACATTGATTCAAACAGAGTGAAGTTGTCTTCTTCTGGAACATCATCATCACTCTCCAAACCCCGAATCCCATCCTGAATGTCTTGCGACTCTATTTCCTTTAGAACCACTGGCCCCAATCTCTCCTGTCTAGCACTAGAGCTGTCACGGGGCAGATGAGAAGGGCTGCTCGTGTTCTTTCCCGCTCCGCGACGACATGCATGGGTTGTGCAGAGGTGCTGCGTAGACACGCCCATCACTAGGGCTTATTTTCATAGCCACGCCCACCACTAGGACTTATTTTCATAGCCACGCCCACCACTAGGACTTATTTTCATAGCCACGCCCATCACCAGGGCTTATTTTCATAGCCACGCCCACCACTAGGACTTATTTTCATGGCCACGCCCATCACTAGGGCTTATTTTCATGGCCACGCCCATCACTAGGGCTTATTTTCATAGCCACGCCCATCACTAGGGCTTATTTTCATAGCCACGCCCATCACTAGGGCTTATTTTCATAGCCGCTCCCATCACTAGGGCTTATTTTCGGGGTAGGGCTTCTATTGCGAACATGCATAGAAATCCTGCTATGGCCTATTTTATGGGTAGGTGTTATTTTTGGGGAAACACGGTACGAGGACTGCTATTGCTACCTAACCCCCCCCCCCACACACACACACAAAATCCTTTCAATTAAAAAAAAATTCCATAAAAATTCATTATTCAGGCAGGCAGATCATTCAAGGTCCGGAGTTTGAAACCAGCCTGAGCGAGACTCCATCTCTACCAAAAATAGAAAGAAAGTAATTGACCAACTAAAAATATATATACAAAAAATTAGCCGGGCATGGTGGCGCATGCCTGTAGTCCCAGCTACTCGGGAGGCTGAGGCAGGAGGATCACTTGAGCCCAGGAGTTTGAGGTTGCTGTGAGCAAGGCTGACGTCACGGCACTCACTCTAGCCCGGGCAACAGAGTGAGACTCTGTATCAAACAAACAAAAAAAATTCATTATTCATATCTCAACTTTCTTTTAAGGAATTCGCTATTAAAAAATATATATTCTATTGAAGCTTAATTTGTAAACAGACACAAGTAGGCACGTTCTCCCAGAAGCCGATGTGGGAATCCCCCACACACAAGCCCCCCTGCGGCTTCTGCAGGGCACCGCGGGACACCTGCACATACGGAGGGTCGGGAAGCAGAGAACCGGGCTTTCTCAGGTTGGGACACAAATCCCTGGGCAGGGAGCTTGGGGACTAACAGCATCAAGCTCCAAAGCCAGACGAAATCCCTATTCCAACTTTCATTTCCTGCCTGACCCTGGCAAGGCAGTTGGGCATCTCGAAACCTCGGGTTCTGCATTTGTAAAATGCAGATAATAAAGTGTCTTCTTCAAAGGGCTTTCTGGGAGGATTAAATGAAATAGTACATGGAAAGCTCTTAGCACAGCTCCTCGCACTGAAAGGAAATGCCCAATAAATGTAAGCTGCTCCTCTGTTTACTCTTGTTTTCTTTTCTTTTCTCTTTTCTTTTCTTTTCTTTTCTTTTCTTTCTTTTCTTTTCTTTTCTTTTCTTTTTTGACAGAGTCTCACTCTGTTGCCCGGGCAAAAGTGAGTGCCGTGGTGTCAGCCTCGCTCACAGCAACCTCCAACTCCTGGGCTCAGCGATCCTCCTGCCTCAGCCTCCCGAGTAGCTGGGACTACAGGCATGCGCCACCATGCCCGGCTAATTATTTTCTATTTTTAGTTGCTTGGCTAATATCCTTCTATTTATAGTAGAGACAGGGTCTCACTCTTGCTCAGGCTGGTCTCAAAATGATGATGATTAACTTTTCATGTGCTTGTTTGCCATCATTTATCCTCTTCAGTGAAATAGCGTGCCTTTTGCCCATTTTCTAATTGGATTGTTCCCTTTTGTAGTACCATAGAGTTTTGAGAGTTCTTTTTTTGCTTGTTTGTTTGTTTGTTTTTTGAGACAGAGTCTCGCTCTGTTGCCCAGGCTAGAGTGAGTGCCGTGGCGTCAGCCTCGCTCACAGCAACCTCCAACTCCTGGGCTCAAGCGATCCTCCTGCCTCAGCCTCCCGAGTAGCTGGGACTACAGGCATGTGCCACCATGCCCGGCTAATTTTTTCTATATATATATTAGTTGGCCAATTAATTTCTTTCCATTTATAGTAGAGACGGGGTCTTGCTCTTGCTCAGGCTGGTCTCAAACTCCTGACCTCTAGCGATCCTCCCACCTCGGCCTCCCAGAGTGCTCGGATGACAAGCGTGAGCCACCACGCCCGTCCGAGCTTTGAGAGTTCTTTATGTACACCTGGATACCAGTTCTCCATGAGTAACTTTTTAAGTCTCAGGAATCCTTCCTGGGACCCTTCGATTGCAGGGACTGTCTTGTTTCCACAAGCGCTCTATAGAAGTCTGTGTCTTCCATAGATCCTGCTTCCCGGCTGCCTAGCTAGTCCACGGGCAGGATCCACGTCCGTTTGTCCGTCTTCCCTCGGTGCCGTACGGAATGTCGGCGGTTACCTTTGCATTCCACTGAAGTCCACTAAGCAGCTGGATCACTGTCACCTCCGTTTTCATTCGGTTACTCTGGCCCAAAGCAAAAACCATGGCTACCATGGATACACAGGCTTGCGATAGAGGTGATGCCTTTCTTTGCAGTACCTTGGAAAGAATAACTAATTACAAGAAGACACACACACACGCAGATGTGTCAGTGATTAATGTCTTCTCTGCTACCGCACCTCTAGCTAACGCTGCCAAGTCTCGAGGAGTTTCTATTTATGTCGGCCTGTGGCTCACGGCTGGCTAATTAGGCACACATGCATCTCAGAACGTGTGATGTCTAGGGTTGGTGTACATACGAGCATCGTACTCAACCCCCAGGCAATTGTTTAGCACCTCCAACCTGTTTTGGGTATTGTATTTAATTAGCGAGAGTCGCTAAATGGGGGATATGAGGTATGGCTTTGAGTGAAAAAAACAGCTACCTTCTTCACTGATCACAACAAAAATAAGCATCACTAAGTAATGCAACACCGAGCTTGGAAGAGTGTATCTTCCGGAGGAATGAGAGCTCCAGCAAGGACCTGGCCACAGGAGAGGTTTCAGAAGGGCTGCAGTGCCCATCAATGCACGAGTGGATTAATAAAATGTGGTGTATGTACACCATGGAGTACTACTCAGCTCTAAGAAACAACGGTGATCTAGCACCTCTTGTGTTTTCCTGGATGGAGCTGGAACCCATTCTGCTAAGTGAAGTATCCCAAGAATGGAAAAACAAGCTCCACGTGGCCTCACCAGCAAATTGGTATTAACGGATCAGCACCTAAGTGGACACAAAGGAGTAACATTTATCGGGTGTCGGGAGGGTGGGAGGTGGGGAGGGGAGGGGTGTATACAAACACAACGAGTGAGATGTGCAACGTTTGGGGGATGGGCACGCTTGAAGCTCTGACTCGAGGGGGGAGGGGGGCGTGGGCAATATACGCAACCTTAACATTTGTACCCACACAATACGCTGAAATAAAAAAAAAAGAAATCTACGAGCCCTTCGCAATGCCTCCATCCCCCTGCCCCACCCTCTGCCACCAAGTCCTGGGGACTCCATTTACAAAATCTATGTCACGCACCTGTATAGTCTTCTTTATTTGCACCATGAGCACCGTCTCTTATCCTGATGACAGCAACTGCCTTCTAATTGGCCTCCCAACCTCACTCTTAGACCTCTACCGTCAGCAACTCTCAATATAGCGTGGCAGTCAGCAAGGGGAACTCTGAGCCCCGGACTCTCCTGGGCCATGCTCTTCAATGGCGTCCTCTTAGAATAAAGGACAAAATCTGAACTACGTCCTCAACGTTCCCCAGGATCGACTCGCAAAACCCCCCTGGCACCGCTTCTTCCTCCCTTGTTTCGCTGTATTACTACTTAGCTATTTTTCCAGCTCTTTCTTTCTTTTTTGTTGTTGTTGAGACAGAGTCTCATTCTGTTGCCCGGGCTGGAGTGCTGTGGCGTCAGCCTTGCTCACAGTAGCCTCAGACTCCTGGGCTCAAGCGATCCTCCTGCCTCAGCCTCCCAAGTAGCTGGGAGCACAGGCATGTGACACTGTGCTCAGTTACTCTCTCTCTCTCTATATATAAAATATATAAATATATATATTTAATATATACATTTACATTTAGTATATAAATGTATTGATTAAATATGTAAATATATAAATAATACATAAATATTTATGATATTTATAAATAATATGTAAATATTCATATAAATATATATTTAAAATATATATAAATATGTGTATATTTTTTTAGTGTCCAGCTAATTTCTTTCTATTTTTTTTTTTTTTTTTTTAGTAGAGAGGGAGCCTCACTCTTGCTCAGGCTGATCTCGAACTCCTGAGCTCAAGCGATCCTCCTGCCTTGGCCTCCCAGAATTTAGGATTACAGGCGTGAGCCACCGCGCCCGGCCTTTCCTGTTTTTTCTTGAGTCAGGACCTCACATACGCTGCTCATTGTTTAGTTAGCAAACCCTCCTTACTTAACCCAGTGGCTAAGAGCCAAGCTCTGGAGGCAAACCGTCTTAGTGCTTGTGTGATTAAGGACAGGCTCCTCAGTAAAACTGTGCTTAGTTTCATCATCTGTAAAATGGAAATAACGACAGTACCCACCTCATATGGTTGTGAATATTAAGTGAAATAAAATATGCAAAGCAATTGAGAACAATGCTAAGCATGTAGGAAGCACTCAAGAAATGTTATCTTCAAAAACCCATACCATCCTTCAATTCTTAGCTAAAATGTTTTTTTTCGTAAATATTGAAACTCAGCTCTTAGCTTAAATGCTTCTTCATAAACTGCTATTCTAACCTGCAGTTTAAATCCATTCTGTTTCATAAAACTAATCTTACTTGGTCATCAAATATTGACTGTGAGGCTTATTGCCCATTTTTGTCTCTGAAATTACCCTCTGTAGAACAAGGAACCTGTGTTTCCTTCAGCCTTTGTTTCCCAGGCTAGAGTGAGTGCTGTGGCGTCAGCCTCGCTCACAGCAACCTCAATGTCCTGGGCTCAAGCGATCCTCCTGCCTCAGCCTCCCGAGTAGCTGGGACTACAGGCATGCGCCACCATGCCCGGCTAATTTTTTCTAAGTATATTAGTTGGCCAATTAATTTCTTTCTATTTATAGTAGAGATGGGGTCTCGCTCTTTCTCAGGCTGGTCTCGATCTCCTGACCTTGAGCAATCCATCCGCCTCAGCCTCCCAGAGTGCTAGGATTAGAGGCTGAGTTTTGTACCCCTGCAAAGTCATATGTTGACTCTCTAAGCCTTAGGACCACTCAACGTAACTTTCTTTGGAGATAGGGGCTTTAAAGAGGCAATTAGAAGGCATGCATTCATCATTTTTTATGGCTGAGTAGTATTCCATAGTATACACATACCACATTTTGATAATCCACTCATGAACAAATGGACACTTGGGTTGTTTCCACATCTTTGCAGTTGTGAATGGTGCTGCCATAAACCTTCGAGTGCAGGTGCCTTTTTGATAAAATGACTTATTTTCCTTTGGGTAGGTACCCAGTAGCAGTGGGATTGCTGGACCGAGTGCTAGGTCTCCTTTTAGTTCTGTGGGAAATCTCCATGCTGACCTCCATAGGGGTTGTATAATTTGCAGTCCCACCAACAGCACATAAGCGTTCCTTTCTCTCTGCATCCGTGCCAGCATCTATTGTTTTTGGACTCTTTAATATCAATAAAAGCCATTCTAAGAGGAGCAAGGAGATGATTAGCAGAGTAGCAAGAGACATAACTATTTAAAATGGGGTGCCCAACAGTGTATTATAAAATTATAAATGGGGGCCGGGTGCGGTGGCTCACGCCTGTCATCCTAGCTCTCTGGGAGGCCGAGGCGGGAGGATCGCTCGAGGTCAGGAGTTCAAAACCAGCCTGAGCAAGAGCGAGACCCCTGTCTCTACTAAAATAGAAAGAAATTAATTGGCCAACTAAAAATACATAGAAAAAATTAGCCGGGCATGGTGGCACATGCCTGTAGTCCCAGCTACTCGGGAGGCTGAGGCAGGAGGATCGCTTGAGGCCAGGAGTTGGAGGTTGCTGTGAGCTAGGCTGATGCCACGGCACTCACTGTAGCCTGGGCGACAAAGTGAGACTCTGTCTCAAAAAATAAATAAATAAATAAATAAAATTATAAATGGGCTAAACAGCCCCCAAAGCAGAACTAACTACAAACTCCCTAATTTGTCAGATGAAGAAACTTTTAGCAGACCTTACTCGTTTTAAAATACTTATCATAAACTTTTCATAAAATACTAATAAAAGTTTTTTTTTTTTTAAAAAAGAGGCCATTAAGTTAAAATGAGACAGAGTAGGCCCTAATCCAATCTGACAGGTGCATTTGTAAGAAAAAGGAAATGTGGACACACAGACAGGCGTCAGGAGTGCGCGTGCACAGACAGGACCACGCGAGGACCCAGCCAGGCCGGGGCAGTCTGACAGCAGGACAGGAGCCTCAGGAGAAATGGAACCTGCTGACACCTTCGTGGTGACCTTCCCGCCTCCAGAACGCTGGGAAAATAAATCTCTGTTTCTTACGCCGCCCAGTTTGGGGTATTTTGTCATGTCCAGTCCAGCAAACTCCCACGGCCAGCAGGGCCTCATGGGTGAACAGATGGAGGTGCCAGCCCGGCACCCGGCACCCGAGGCACATGCCACGAAGGCTGGCTCCTGTCCCTGGGGTAGCGATGATGAATGCAATAGCGTGTCGGCAGCAAATCCACCCAACGCACTTTGCACAATGACAGAGGAAAATAAGGCCCGGTGGCACTTAGAGAGCTTTTCGACTGTGACGTCGGAGTGAAACGTGATTAGTCTCGAAAGACCCATGACCTTCCTTCGGGAGCCACCAAATACTACCCGTAGGACTTCTCTCTCTTTCCCGATGTGTATGTGTTGGAGCTGGAGCGTTTGCACAGCAGACCCTTGGGTCCTGAACACAGAACACCGGGCATTTCACATCTGGTAAGCAAATATTTCTCAGACACGAGAGCAATGCTAGAAACAACGGGTCGGATATGGTACTTCCAAAATACTGGCCCCATTGTTCTTTTTTTTTTTTTTTTGAGACAGAGTCTCGCTGTGTTGTCCAGGTTAGAGTGAGTGCCGTGGCGTCAGCCTCACTCACAGCAACCTCCAACTCCTGGGCTCAAGCGATCCTCCTGCCTCAGCCTCCCGAGTAGCTGGGACTACAGGCATGCGCCACCATGCCCGGCTCATTTTTTCTATATATATATTAGTTGGCCAATTAATTTCTTTCTATTTATAGTAGAGACGGGGTCTCGCTCTTGCTCAGGCTGGTTTCGAACTCCTGACCTCGAGCAACCCGCCCGCCTCGGCTTCCCACCCATTGTTCCTATAAACATGTGCTTGAATGGGTTTGCATGTGTATGTGTCCAGGTACCTGCGATACAAGCGTTATCGACACATAAAATGTTTCCAGTGACAGTGACCATACTACACACCATCATCAAATCTCAAATTAGATATTTAGCAAAGGTCATTCTGATCTGTATCTACCAAACTGCCTTTGAAATAAAGCCCGTCTCCAGCTGGGATGCATGGCTGTCAGGGGAAAGCAAGGTAGCATCTAAAATCAAGACAAAATTGGCACATATCTTGATAGCAGCACCACCTTTTGTGTAGCAGTCCCTAGTGCTGGAGATTCATACGAATGCATCTCATCCAGCTAATTATTGGCTCATCATATTAAACAGCATGCATATTGATTCTTTTAATAGATCTTGGAATTAATATGCACAACCCCCTTTAAAAGAACTGTAAAAAAAACCAACAAGTTGATCGTTCACAAGGAAGTCTCACTCAAATGGCACACGCTGTGGAGGTAAAGGCAGGTGATCTCTCTTTTGAAAAACAGAATTCTCCATCGTACAGGCTGATTTTCTACTGAGGAAGAAAAAATATAACGAAGTGCTATAATTAGATATCTCAGGCTGGGCGCAGTGGCTCACGCCTGTCATCCTAGCATTCTGGGAAGCCAAGGCAGGAGGATCGCTCAAGGTCAGGAGTTCGAGACCAGCCTGAGCAAGAGCGAGACCCCCGTCTCTACTATAAATAGAAAGAAATTAGCTGGACAACTAAAAACACATAGAAAAAATGAGCCGGGCATGGTGGCGCATGCCTGTAGTCCTGGCTTCTTGGGAGGCTGAGGCAGGAGGATCGCTTGAGGCCAGGAGTTGGAGGTTGCTGTGAGCTAGGCTGATGCCACGGCACTCACTCTAGCCTGGGCAACAAAGCGAGACTCTGTCTCAAAAAAAAAAAATTAATTAAAAAAATAAATAAAATATATAGAAGAAATTAGCCGGGCGTGGTGGCACATGCCTGTAGTCCCAGCTACTCGGTAGGCTGAGTCAGGAGGATCGCTTGAGCACGGGACTTGGAGGTTGTTGTGAGCGAGGCTGACGCCACGGCACTCACTCTAGCCTGGGCAACAAAGCCAGACTCTGTTTCAAAAAAATGAAAAAGATATCTCATATGTAAGGAAAGATAAGAAAATCAGGAATGGCAAATAGTTTTTTTTGTTTTTTTTTTTTTACTGAGTGTCAACTCCGTTCAGCTAGCTGCCGCTACCTAGAGGGTCAAACTGAGAAGTCTGAGGCCAACACGAAACAATGCCCTGCCAAAATAATGCTGTTGGCTGGAGTGCAAAGTGGAGAGCAGAACACGCCAGCTATGTATTTTCTACTCTGAAAGAGCCGTCACTAAGGCCCCTTCCCGTGCCAGCCTTTTCTATGACCCTCCTCTCTTCTTTCCTCCTCTCCTTCGCTCTTCCTCCCTGCAGCCGGGATGGGCAGGCTAGCACCCCCTGAGAACCCCAACTCTCTCCTCTCGGGTAAAGCACAAAGTGACCAGGCTTGGGTTTCAGTGTCAGGACTCAACGGGGCAACCTCTGCTCCCCTCCCACTGCCATCTTCATGGCGCGCGGCTTTGGCGTGGGCGTTGGAAAGCAATACCAAAGAGAGGGCGCTGACTGTCACTTGGGTAATCAGACTAAGCTCTAATGAACAAGAAGAGGTAACTGCCAGAGACCCAGATTTCTGAATGACCTCAGGGCCACGCTCTCCTGGCAGGAGACAGATGGCTGGGGCACGAGTAGCATAGTGCTCCTATCAGGTGGAATTACAACAGCCAGAGAACAATGCCCCAGGCTGGTTCCATGCTCTGTCCTGTGTCTATAGGGACAATGATGGCAATCATCCTCACCACCAAAGCCACCAAATGTCCTCCCTAGTTCTTTGATGCTTGTCAATCACTATCATAGCTACCATTTAATGGCTTCTCACTATGAATGATCCCTGTTACCAAGATGCCCAGCAGGGACTACTTCGTTTAATCCGTTCAACTATTATACATAGGAGACATTATTGCCTCTGCTTGACAGAAAAACGAGGTTCAGGGAGGTGAAATGATTTGCATGTAGAATATTCTGACAAGGGTGTTCTGATTTGAAAGCCACGTTCTTAATCATTATGGTTATTAGCTCTCACCTGAATGCATGAAACATTTGGTAATATGAGGCTAGATGAAAGATCTCACAGGAAGTATTATGGGTTGTTCATTCATTCATTCATCTATCCATGCACCCATACATCTACCCATCTATCCATGCACCCATACATCTATCCATCTATCCATGCACCCATACATCTATCCATATATCCATGCACCCATACATCTACCCATATATCTATTCACCCATACAGCTACCCATCTATCCATGCATCCATTCATCTATCCATCCATCCATGCATCCATCCATCTATCTATCCATCCATGCACCCATACATCTATCCATTCACCCATACATCTATCCATCTATCCATTCTCCCATACATCTATCCATCTATCCATGCATCTATCCATCTATCCATGCACCCATACATCTATCCATCTATCCATGCACCCATACATCTATCCATCTATCCATGCACCCATACATCTATCCATCTATCCATGCACCCATACATCTATCCATATAGCCATGCACCCATACATCTATCCATCTATCCATGCACCCATACATCTATCCATCTATCCATGCACCCATACATCTATCCATATATCCATGCACCCATGCATCTATCCATCTATCTATTCACCCATACATCTATCCATCTATCCATGCACCCATACATCTATCTATATATCCATTCACCCATACATCTATCCATCTATCCATTCACCCATACATCTATCCATCTATCCATTCACCCATACATCTATCCATCTATCCATGAACCCATACATCTATCCATCTACCCATGTACCCATATATCTATCCATATATCCATGCACCCATGCATCTATCCATGTATCTATTCACCCATACATCTATGCATCTACCCATGCACCCATACATCTATCCATATATCCATGCACCCATACATCTATCCATCTACCCATGCACCCATACATCTATCCATGCACCCATACATCTATCCATCTATCCATGCACCCATACATCTATCCATCTATCCATGCACCCATACATCTATCCATCTATCCATGAACCCATACATCTATCCATCTACCCATGTACCCATATATCTATCCATATATCCATGCACCCATGCATCTATCCATGTATCTATTCACCCATACATCTATGCATCTACCCATGCACCCATACATCTATCCATATATCCATGCACCCATACATCTATCCATCTACCCATGCACCCATACATCTATCCATGCACCCATACATCTATCCATCTATCCATGCACCCATACATCTATCCATCTATCCATGCACCCATACATCTATCCATCTATCCATGAACCCATACATCTATCCATCTACCCATGTACCCATATATCTATCCATATATCCATGCACCCATGCATCTATCCATGTATCTATTCACCCATACATCTATGCATCTACCCATGCACCCATACATCTATCCATATATCCATGCACCCATACATCTATCCATCTACCCATGCATCCATACATCTATCCATATATCCATGCACCCATACATCTATCCATCTATCCATGCACCCATACATCTATCCATCTATCCATGCACCCATACATCTATCCATGCACCCATACATCTATCCATCTATCCATGCACCCATACATCTATCCATCTATCCATGAACCTATACATCTATCCATTTACCCATGCACCCATACATCTATCCATATATCCATACACCCATGCATCTATCCATCTATCTATTCACCCATATATCTATCCATCTACCCATGCACCCATACATCTATCTATATATCCACGCACCCATACATATATCCATCCATCCATGCACTCATACATCTATCCATCTATCCATGCGCCCATATATCTATCCATATATCCATGCACCCATACATCTATCCATCTATCCATGCACCCATACATCTATCCATGCACCCATATATCTATCCATCTATCCATGCACCCATACATCTATCCATCTATCCATGCACCCATTCATCTATCCATATATGCATACACCCATACGACTATTCATCTATCCATGCTTCCACTGCTTCAACTGATATTCACTATGTAACGATCCCTGTGCTTGGAGGTGGGACACAGTGATGAGCAAAGGAGGCACGGCTCTGCCCTCTGTGAGTTCACAGACGAAGGATCTCAACTGAGACTTGGGGTCAGCTTTAAGGGAATGAGACCTTATATGAGAACAGAAAGGACAAGCTCAAACTAATTAGGTGGAATAGAAGCAGAGTACTGCAGCGGAGAAAATCAAATACGCGGAGACTCACGGAGGGCAGGAGAGTGAGGCAGGCAGGGTGTGGGGAGCCGGAGCCCCTGGACCAAGTCAGGGAGGGGAAGAGCGGTATGAGCAAAGCCTGGAGAGAGTGGAAGGCAGGGGCTGGACCACACTGAAGTGCATGGGTTAGCAATGGGAAGCCCTTGAAGAATCTGATAACGACAGAGAGGATGGAGGGGAAGGGACAAGCATGCTTTTTCATGATCAATTAGACTTCAGGGAGTGCAGACAACATAGAGAGCACGGTAGGATCAGAATGAAAATAGAGCCACCACGAAAGGAGGCCACTGAGACGTTCAGGTAAGAGAAGCAGGTGGCTTTGATTAGGTGGTGACAGTGGTGAGGAGGAGGAATGGACGCATTTAAGAAACGCTGTCAGGTCACGTCTCAAGATGTTACTGATGAACTGGGTTTGGGAAGATGCAGAGGCAGAAGGGGTCAGGAACAAATCTCTAGATTCCTGACTTGACCTGCTAGGTTAGGTGGCACCATTAATCGACAAGCAACTCCAGAAGGTGGCCTCATGAACTTTGAAATACCGGCAGGGCATCACAGTGGTAGTTAGGGTGGACACGTTAGGAGCTGGGAGTCCACAGTACACATGGCCATGCATGCTGAGCCTTTGTCAGACAGGGAGGGAAAGGCTACAACGGAAAATGAGACGTTGATGGGAAACCGTTAGAAATCGCTTAGGACCACGATACTCTTCTAATCTTCTTCTTCCTTCTGTTGTCAGTACTTGCATCTTCCCTTCTCTCCCCTTTTGATAGACGCTTCTATTTTCACTGACATTTCCCTTGGTTCTGCTTTTAAGGATTATTTTACACAGCTATTTTATGCCATGCATCCCTATAGATACGCCAGCTTTGGGGGCCTGAGGAGATTCAGAGAGCCTCAATCAGTAGCTCCCAGAAGATCCGCACAAGACTCCAAGTGGCCAAATTACCCTGACAGCCAACACAGCGAGCGGCAGTTTAAATTTACTCACCGACGGCGCATTCAAAGGAAGAGTCTTTGAGATGCCAAGATAATTCTTGACGCATTTGTTTCATGAAAGGCAAAAATGTTTCAAAAATGTTTGAAATGGTTTCAGGGGGCGAGAGGACTGAAGCCAGAATTTGATGCCTAACGGATTTCCCAACGTTTAGTCTTAGGGTGGGTTACGTTCACCAACGGCTAATTGGAGTATTCGAAGCTGTTAGGACATGCTGGCCATTTATCTTGTCTTCCAGCTTGCAGCCTGATTGACTTAAAGCTAGAACCGATAGGTCACTATGGAAATGGAAGTGGAAAGATGATGCAGTCCCCAACAACAAAAACTCCCAGGGACATGCAGATATAATGCATGCACCAAGTAATGAGTTTATTAGATACTAAGTGATGAATTATTAGATGCCAAGCACCAAAATTTAACCAACACCCGTTTCATAAGGAAAAAAACATCACTTAATTTCATTGTTCTCACAGCTTTGTATTATACCTTTTGCATTACCGTAAAGCTCACTTTTTCATATTTTTTTATGATAATTTGACTGTGGGCTTCCTGAGGGAGATGATGATAGTGTCCTTCCCTGACCGCAGACCTAGCAATTGTTTACATATGTATGTGCTAGTTCAAGAACACAAACACGATATGTGGAAATGAAGATCAGTATATAACTGGATTCACCCATTTTCTAACTAATACATACTAAGCATTTATTATGTATTTGGCATAGGACTCAGTGTTGCAAATATTTTATTTCTAGTAAGCCAGGTATGATAAGAAAAGCAAAAGTATTGTTAGTGTTAAACTCTGGTTTTAAAGATGTGAGTTCATTCATAGTTCAAGTCTGAACTTTAATGGGTTAAATGCTAAAGTTCATTCCTTTTGCGTTTTTTTCTGAGAGAGAGAGAGACAGGGGGAGAGAGAGAGAGAGAGAGAGAGAGAGAGATTGATTACAGAATTAGAACTTAGATCTCATTCACTGGGCATTGGGTAGAGATAAGAAGAAAAACTAAACTTCATTGAGCATCTACCATGTTTCAAATACCCAAATATCATGTTAGGAACTTTCATATTTATTATCTCATTTATTCCTAAAAATTAAGTAACTTAGGCTCAGAAAAATTAAGTCATTTTCCAAAGATTATTGAGTGCCTAAGTGGTGGAATTCCAAATTTCAAAGACAGGTCTGTTTGACTCCAAGAAGAATTATCCTTTCAGAAAGCCATACTACAAATTGGGGAAAACAGCTTATCATTAAAATACCCTGTGAAGAAGTAAACGGATGAAGTTTCCACAGAAAACTGAAGAGAACATGATTTTAAATGTTGGATGTGAATGGGTAAACAGATGTGTGTCACTAAAAAGTCACATTTTTCATCGTAATAGCTTGCTGTCTGTTGGCAAAGGCCTTAGCAAAGCTGTTTTATTCAACAGAAGCACAGCTGGCTAAAAGGGGAATAACAAATGTGGTCAACCAACTAAGATTTTCGCTTCACTCAATGCCAAAACTCTGCATGGAATGATTTTTTGAATAAAGCAACTATAAGTAAGCTGACCAATAATAATTTGGACTTTTTTGTCCCTTAATAACTTTAATTTTTTTTTTTTTTGGTCAACCTCTCTACTAATAGCCTCTATATTATTCAAGGTAAAAGCTCAAATACTAATACATTAGACTAAAACTGCTTTTAGACCCTAGAAACTTCCTTTGTGTAGAAGGATGAAAAACGAACATTTGGAATTAGCTTGAAATTTGGGAATATTTCAGATCAGAAATGCCATTCATGGCTATTGAGGTGTTTCTACTCTCCATGAACAATGAGCTGTGTGGGCAGCATTAATCACCCATGAATCCATAACTTTATATAACACCTACCAGTTGATAAGGTATGTTCACACCCATCACCCTACACTATGGGATATTTACCACATTTCTAGAATGCAGAATAAAACTAAAGGGGATTTTGATTTACCTAGAGGGCTAGTTACTTAGGATGTTTTTCGTGTGTGTGTGTGTGTGTGTGGGGGGGGGTGCGGTTGTCAACTTGTAAAGTCTCTCTCTTTGTTATGTATAGATCGTTTATAGCAAGCCCTAACAAACCCTACAAAATACATCACACCAGATAAACAGCAGCGCTCTAATTCTAAACATTTTCGAAATAAGCAAGGACACACGTTGCTACCCACGCTCAATTAAAAATGCCATCCGTTTAGAGTTCTGAATTTAGGAATTTATAAAATCAATCTCAGGATACTTAACATAAATCCTACCTCTAGCGTGCATAAGCAGAGAAATGGCACATTGGGTAATTATTCAGTGTTATTATTTTTAAAAGCCCCATATTTCAAACCAAAGCAAATCAATACAGTGCCACCAATGTGAATATCATTAGGCTCATCATCTTAAACTCAGCATAATATCTACCAGACCATAAATTTGAAAGGAAAAAAAATTCAACATTAGTCCATAAATCAAATTAACATTAGGATAAAAATCTATTATAGCAAAAAGTCTTATTCAAAAGAAAATTGTGTTCTCAGAGATTTAAAAAAAAAAGAAAAAACAGTTTGTGGCTGTCTGCTGTATTAACCTCAAATTTTGGGAAATATCTAATTATAGGAAAGTTTTAAGGCAAGCAGATCACAGAGTTAGGAAAATAATGTTTATATATGACAAAAATCAATAGCATACATTTTTATTAAACGTTATTTTTTTTTAATTTGTAAGGCTTTAAAATGAAGTCATGCTATATACATGAAGGTATCTATGTGTATAGGAAATACGCACTCCATTAAGGAGATATAGCTGACATAAACACATGCATATATATGTCAGGTTATATATATAATTATATACTGAATCTCATAGAACTCCATAAATATCTCCCTGTTTTATACATTTTCTTTAAGAGAATATTACTTGAGATGATGTTTTTTTTTTCCATTTGCTCAACTTAAATAACTTTGTCTCTTGAAGGATTGTGTCTTCTTATTGCTAGAAAATAAAATGCTCAAAAATGTTGCATTAACGTATCCATGAGTGACCGACTTCCACCCTCAACAATGGTGAGGAGTAGAACTTGCCAGTTCTAACCTAGCGCTGGGGTTTAAGGTTATCAGATAAAGCCAGTACTTCCAAGTGATTCTTAAAAAGGAACTTTTTAAAGAGAATTAATTAAACCCAGCTTCCAGCCTACCTGATTTCCCATGAGTATAACTAAATTGATATTAAAATTGATATTCAAAACTAACTGTAAATATTTAAAACCCTTTTATCGACAAACGAGAAACTAGACCAGCACAGAGGAAGCTGAACTCGGCTTCTAATTTCCTCCTCTCTGCTCTATCAAGCCAGAAAGAACTAATCAAGCTGGTTGCAAAGAGAAGTGATGGCCAAGACAGGCTTGGAAACGAGACTCCCAGGGAACGTGCCATTGTTTTGAAGGTCTTTCCACACTGCATGAACCCAGAGATCTTGCAGGTAAACCGCAGAACTGATTTGAGGGCCTTGAAGGTAACTACATTCCAGCCATATGCAAAAGCGTCCAAGAAGGATAGCTCTAGAACTCGCAGATAAAATAGCTGGAATTGCTTTTGGGAGTTTGGGGAGAATCACCATCATAAACAGAGGCATCCAAACGGGGAAGACTAGGGTGCCCAATCGCTCCCGGGCAAAATTAGAAGATGGCACTCAAGGGAGGAAGTGTCCCTTTCTTAGTTCCCAGGTACTCAGCTCACAGTGGAAGTTGGTTCTGGATTTCTCCCCAACGCCCACTGTGGTCAGGAACCTTCATGTGGGCCATAGGCCGTAAGACCTACATACGGCTGTCCTGGGCCTAAATATTGCCTAGGAATAAACGCCCCTGGCCGGGGGTCCTCAAACTACGGCCCGCGGGCCACACGAGGGCCACCTAGCACATTTATCCGGCCCACCACCGGGTGTTTTTGCCGCTGCTGCCTGTCCTGCTTAGCAGCCGACTCGTCCCGGGCCCACAGTGCGCACTCTCCAACTGTCTGAGGGACAGTGGACTGGCCCCCTGTTTGAAAAGTTTGAGGACGCCTGCTCTAGACTGTACCCGACATTGACCTCCAGCGAGTACTTTGCTACCAGGAGCAAAGCTGTCCAGGACTCTCAGCTGCAGGTGATAAGATCATACAGGTTCAATCCGATCTCACAATATGAAACTAAGGACTTTTGACAAAGCAAAGGCATGCCCAGAAGCAGGACAAAGATGTAGGTAAATTTGAAGCAGGTCAGGAAGCTCAGAGCTATTTTTAAGCAATACTTTGGACTCAGTGTAGCCGTCTAACAAAAAACGAAAAATGGAAAAAAATGAGTTGTGCCTTCAAGATATCTCTTGGAGCAAGACTTATTCCAGCAAGAAGTAAGCCTTCATTTCCTGATTCCAAAGATCAGATAGCAGCAGCTCTCATAATGCCTCTCGTGGTAGCTCTGCGGTTTTATATCAAAGTTCTCTAACCTCCCCAGAGACCTGGCGTCTCAGCACTTTTAATCCATTTGCTCTCCATTAAGTGCATTAGCTACGTAGGCCTAGAAGACACGGGTGTGGGTCAGCACTTGCCAAAGCGTTTCCACAAGCATGCGTGCCGCTAGATGCTCAAACGCAGTCTGTGAACAATCAGGCTTGCTGTCAAATACCGTGCAGAGATGCTGCAGCTAAACAAAGCTAAGGCTGTTTACTTGCTGCTAGTTTCTCCCAGCTTTTAAGATGCCAAGGTGCCAACGTGGGTGAGTAAAAGAAAGAGGCCGAGAAGGTACCATTTCCGAAACGTTCTTTACCAGGGTGTCTGCACCTTCTAATTTTGCTAACTATCCTCACAGACAAGCATTCCGCTAAACACGTTTTGGAAAACACGTAGACAAAAAAAAAAAAAATAGGTTGACTAGAGCGTGTGAGGAGTCTGTGTTTCAGGCATTGTTCACACATTGAAATTTCTGCACACATGCACCATGCTCTGTGTAATCAGCCATTGCTTGTATGAACGGCGACAACAGTCTTCTGTGTCTAAATACCCAGGGATCTGAGCTGTTTTATGCATATTTATTGCGTTGCTCAAGAATGTTTAATGTTTTTTTTTCTATTGCAATCTTGATTCTGTCATCCAAAAATAAAAATTAATCACATTCTAAGTCATTCTTCAGTTTCCTTCTTTTGTATGGGGTGGCAGCCTTTAAGCAAAATTCCTTCACGGTGTTTCTCAGAGAAAGGTTTTTACCCATACGAAACCTCCATATTTGGAGACTCTAATACGCGGTAAGTGGAAAAGTAAATGCTGATGTTTCATTAACCCCAATGCCCGGATTTTGCCCCAACCTCTGCCGTGCTCTGCTCCCTCCCCCCGAGAAGGGCTTGTTTGCTTTTTCAGTTCACCTTAAGCTCTGCTTAAATAAATGTAAAGCTAATGGGAGCAGTAACCGTGTTTTGTATAATACCAGGCCATTACCAGCTATTTTATGCTTTATATTTGCACGCTTGTGTGTATCTGATGCATTTTGTCAAGTTCACCTAAGGACATTTCCCTCAGCAGGCATAAATCCGACTTCCATTATTAGTACAGCTTCATCGTCTTACGTTAATAAATTCCAGCCCCCCCCCCCCAAATGAGATATTTTCTTGCAGGTAAAGTAATAAAATGTGCCACATGCCTGATACTGCAGAAGCCACTTAAATTGTCTATAATAAGCCCAAGAAAAGGATCATGGAAGTTAACTGGCCTTGACAATCGCAGCTATACCTCCCTGTGATAGAACCAATTCCAAAGATTGTCACTGCAAACGCACATCATGTCCCTCCGGAAAACTACATTTTCTTTTTACACACACCCCCACCATGACCAACTGAGTACCATTCTGTTGGGGACCTAACCTCCCTCATCTACCTTGCATCTCGTATGTTTTCATTTAACTACAGATCTCAGTTAATGCCACCGCTCTCTGCAGGTGACCTCTGGGAAGACGGAAAGGATGGTCTTTATAAAACAGATGGCGTTTGCAAAGAAAAGGAGTTACGTTTAAATATAGATAAATGTACTGTAAATAATGGCCTTGAAAGAATTCAGGTCTTGCCTGTCATCCCAGCACTCTGGAAGGCCAAGGCGGGAGGATCGCTCGAGGTCAGGAGTTCGAAACCAGCCTGAGCAAGAGCGAGACCCATCTCTACTGTAAATAGAAAGAAATTAATTGGCCAACTAATACATATAGAAAATATTAGCCGGGCATGGTGACGCATGCCTGTAGTCCCAGCTACTCGGGAGGCTGAGGCAGGAGGATTGCTTGAGGCCAGGAGTTTGAGGTTGCTGTGAGCTAGGCTGACACCACGGCACTGTAGCCCAGGCAACAGAGTTAGACTCTGTCTCAAAATAAAGATATAAAAAATATAAATAAAAATAATAAATAAATAAATAAAAAGAATTCAGGTCTTTAAGGGGGAAAATATGAGAGCACAAGACACTATCCCGTTAATTGCATGTTAATTGCGTGTGTTATTTTTTTTCCCTTTCCCTTGAAGACAAAGCCAATTTCTAACGAAGCATAAATGAATCGTAAAGAGGCACCAACGCTCCTTCCGACAGATGTTTATCGATTAGTGTAGACTGAACACAAACACATCAGAGTGGTGTTTGCTGCTGTCAGGAAGTGTCGGGAAGTGCCACCAGCCAGCCGCCCCCCACCTCGTTATTTCACCTTTCAGAGACAAGCTGACAAATTGCATTTTGTCGCGAGCAGCTGTGTTCTTACGTTTAAAGGGCTGGCTTACGACGAAGCAAGGCAGCGGAGGCAACAGGCTTTTGGGGGCCAACGTGCTATCTGCAAGGACAGATTGCTTTATTGCACAATGGGAAAGACTTCTGATGAAATTGCATTTCGAATGAGCAGCATATGCTTGATTTTCCCCTTCTGCTGCCCATCCATCCTGCCATTTGTTCACTTTTGTTATTGTTGTTCTCTGGGACTCCTAAATTTTCGTGCAAGCTGTCTCTTCCGCCACTGACACAGCTTGGTTGGGTGAATCACCGCTTTGGGATGCAAAACCTGCACCCCTGACCCCAGTCGTTTTGGGGTTTTGTTTTCGCTCCCAGATTTTCTACGCTCAACCAGTGCTCACCGGGGAACCAGTCGACTGAACTAGGAGGGAAAATGAAAAAATAAATACATAAATTCTCCATCTATGTGAGCTTTGAAGCCCCAGAGCTTGAAAATGTGACTTCAGAATGTGTGTGGACCTGTCAGAGCCCAGAGCAGAGGTCTCGAGAAACCCCGAAATTGGGAATTAGGAGGCAGTTTTTTCCTCCTTTAACATCATAATGCCACATGTTAATTTAAATGATTCTCTCAGAATGATTCTGTTGGCCCTGTTAAACAAAGTTCAAGGAAATGAATTTCAGTCTTCGGCATTCTGAGTCCTATTTGAAAGCAGTCGGCTTTGCAAGCTTTGAAAAAACAAACAAACAAAAAAATAAACTGACAGGGAACAGGAATCTTTGAAGAGCAGGTGCTTTGATAGATGCAAGAATATTTTTTTCTTAAAAATGTGAACAGGCATGGGAGAGAGGCAGGGCCGTTGTTGTCTTTGTTTGGAAGGCCTTCTCATGAGAATGTCGTTGCTTTTGGGGACTAAAGACAGGAATTGCTAAAGGGTTCTGGTTCCAGGGGTGACTTCAGCAAAACACTGCCAGTAGAACCCAAGGTTGGATGGGTTTTTATACACCACATTTCAGGGCTCACAACCAGGTGAAGAATCTGGAGAGACTCATGTCTTTCTGGAGATTTCCCTTGGGAACTAAGGTGAGGCAGAGCTCTCCAAGGGAGAAAGAGAATGCCCAACAGTTTTCAAGAACGTGCGCATCAACCAGTGAGAGAAAAGGATCTTGGAAGCCTGGACAGAGACTGTGGTCAGCTCTGAACGTAGACAAACTTAAGTCCTTGTCCAGGTTGGATGACCTTGGGCAAATACCATAAACTCATCAAGGTTCCCTTAGCTAAAATCTATTTACCCTTTGCCCCTCAATCCAATCATGAGTTTCTAAAGAAGACCTCCTGTGGTCTTCCCAATTAGGCCAACTCTCTGATCTAATGTCTCCTAGCACGGATGGACATGTCTTCTTTATAGCACGTACCAGAGATGCGATTTTTAGGTTTTTTTACTAATTCCCTGCTACCTCACTCAATGGTAACCTCCTCGATGGAAGGAACCACATTAGATTTGGTCCAACATTTCATCCTAATGGGTTCTTATAATAATACATATATAGTTGATCAATTAACAATTGCTGATGGAAGTTTTGGGCCCCAGGGCCAGGGTTCCATTTTTCTTCTTATTCTATTCCACAAAGTGTTTTTCTTTCTTTCTTTTATTTTGAGACAGAGTCTCACTCTGTTGCCCAGGCTAGAGTGCCGTGGCGTCAGCCTAGCTCACAGCAACCTCAAACTCCTGGGCTTAAACAATCCTCCTGCCTCTACCTCCCTAGTAGCTGGGACTACAGGCATGCACCACCATGCCCAGCTAATTTTTTCTATATATATTAGTTGGACAATTAACTTCTTTCTATTTATAGTAGAGACGGGGTCTCACTCTTGCTCAGGCTGGTTTTGAACTCCTGACCTTGAGCGATCCTCCAGCCTCGGCCTCCCAGAGTGCTAGGATTACAGGCGTGAGCCACCGCACCCGGGCTTGTTCCAGCAAGTGCACAGTAAGTGTCCACAGCGACTGACCAGGGAAAGAACCGAGCGGCACGTGGAGGGTCAGAGAATCAGCCTTTATTCGGCCGGTGGGCTCAGAGGGGCGTGCCATAAAATTCTGAGCCCCGCTTCCTTGTTCTCCTCCAGTTTTATATACTTCTTGTGGTCACACACAACCAATCAACTATGAGCATGAGGATTTATCCAATCAGTGATGGGATTCAAAAGTATCCAATCAGCAACAAGCTTTACATATCCAATCAGCAACAAGCTTTACATATCCAATCAGCGGTGGGATCAAAAAGCGTCCAATCAGCAGCAAGCTTTACACAACCAATCAACTATGAGCATGCTATCCAATCAGCAGTGAGTTCAGCCATGGGGCCCCTGGGTGGGTTGTTTTTTCCCTGTCAATTTCACTGATTACTGGGACCTAGGAGAGGCTTCATAACTGCCCTCCTACTGACAAAAATACAGGCGTGATGTTTAAAACGCTTCCTCTTTCTTCCTGTGCTATGATTAACCTTTTGCATTCGGATATCGTGTGACTGACACAGTTGGCATCTGTAAGAGCTCGTATGTCGAGCCATGCTCGACACGTATATTACACATATTGTACAAAGAATGCCAAAAAAGAAAAAAATGAAAAACCGATAATGCATGTGAAACTTATCAGGGAACTGGTACATGACCTTGTTGGAGAATTCAGAGACGGTCCGCTACCTCCCAGGGGTGGATCGTTACCCACTGACTTAGAGCAACGCGTAGATGGAAAGTTCCACACAGTCACACCTCACCCTAACAAAAAAAACACAAAGATCGTGTCATTTGCTCTAACAGAAAAATCAGAGGAGGAAGAAGCAGAGAGACGATCTGTATTTACGAAGCATGTGAATGTAAACCAGGTCTTCGTGTGGGTGAATGTTTCAAACAATATCACACCACGAAAAATGATAGAGATTAAAGTGACTCTTTGAATGTATCAATAATTTGAAATATAAAGAAATCCGAATAAATAAGGTTGCATGCAAAGAAACTCCGGTTTTTTATTCCACTGCCGCGCTTTGTAAAACCTGGGGTGTTTAAAAAAATGAAATCCCGAGTAGAATAAAGGAATAGAGAAAAAAGCAAGCGGGTGCAAAGGGTTAAGCAGGACCGGGGCAGCGATACTTCCCAGCGGCACTGTGCAGTCTCCGAGAGCAATATTTTGAAAAAAAGACGAGTCTATGCCATATATAAGGAAGAATATAGGCCCCTCAGGCCCCAGTGGCATTTTTCAACAATCACGACAGGCACAGCAATCCATTCTGGCCATCAAGGCAGGCCAAGGGGACATTACAACCCTGGAGTGTTACCACTGCCTATCCATTTGTCCAAGTGGTACCCCGAACCCCCACATGACAGACGGTTTGCTACAAAGTGAATGAAAAAGAAAAAAAAAAGAAAAAAGAAAAGTTTTGTTCTCACTCTGTGCAAGAAGTCTAGGAGCCTGATTTTCCAAAGGGGGAAAAAACCATGAACTTGGCCTTTTAAACCTTATTTCTAAATATGACGGATTTCTACAATTAAATACCTATCTAATGACTTCAGAGCCAGGTATTGAGGCCATTCTGGTCTCGCTCTACTGACAGTCTTGGTGCCTCTAAGACACCTTCACCAGGCATGAGAAACAAACACCGACTTTATTCTCTAGCTCACGCACTTTGCACGTCCTCATGCTTAATACCGCCACACGTTAACAGGCAGTAGTGACACAATCGGCAAACCCAGTGAAGGATCGGCCTACATACATACAGGAGACCGTGTTCACAACTTCATACATGTCTCGATGACTGCAAGCGTGCACAGCAGCCAAGCCCGACAGATGTCAAATCACAAAGCTCACACTAAACGCTGCACGTGACTTTACCCAGGTGAATTCCAATTTCATGTTCAAAAGCTACTTCCTATTCAAAGGTTGAGGGAAACTGAGTCTCTGGTAGAGAGAGAACAGTACTACACTGCAGAGGTCCTCAAACTTTTTAAACAGGGGGGGCCAGTTCACTGTCCCTCAGACCGTTGGAGGGGCGGACTATAGTTTTAAAAAATTATGAACAAATTCCTATGCACACTGCACATATCTTATTTTGAAGTAAAAAAAAAAAACAAACGGGCAAAAACACCCACGTGTGGCCCGCGGGCCGCAGTTTGAGGACGCCTGGGCTCCACCAACTCCAGACCTTGCCAGTGGTCAATACGTTAGTAGCAACCCAATAAGAGCAGGATTCAACTCTGTCATGATGATGCATGACAAATAATTCTAACCATTCTTAGCGCCAGCATTCTCTAGTTGCTGCTCCGCCTCTATTTTTCTGCATTGCACTAATCACCATCTAACATGCACATTTTACTTATTTAATATTTTATTTTTTATATGCCCCCCATCCCACTCAATTGAAATGTAAACTCCACGAAGGCAGGGATTTTTATCAGTTTTCTTCACTGCTCTATTCCTAGAAGCTGAGACACAGGGAACCAAGATTACTTGTCGAACGCAATGAATGAGATTCTCAGCATTTGCTAGGGGCACAGTTCCTGTTGTTTTCCACGAGTTAGAAGAAGGCACCGTAAATGAGTAGATAAAGAAACAAGAACGTGGGCTTGAAGGTCAGATAACCTGAGTTCCAAACCTATTTAATTTTGTATCTTCGGCAAGTCTCTTAAACTCTCTGCTTCCCAAATGGCCGCCACCAAAATGGAGATGATGATGATATAGACACTGTATCACAGCGTTAGTATGTGATGTGATGAGACAACAGATTCAAGGTGTTTTGCCCAGTTCCTGGGGACATAGTAATTATATAATAAAAGCCATTATTTTTATATGCATGCTATTATTTTTATTTAATTTTTTACTGCTGATAAATCTTTATTTGGCACATTTGCTTTTAATCATTTATTTACTTTTTAATCTATTACACTAAAATAAACTAAATGCAATCTATTATATTTTGACTAGAAAATAACTTTAACCAATATGCTTTTAATTCCAGATAATGGAACAGTTCAGAGTATAGATCACCATGCCACTGTTAACAATTTAAACAACACTATAATAAGGAAACCAGACATTTCGAAGCAAATCTCAATTATGTGACACAAAATAGGCACTGAGATCTTTTAAAGGAAAAAAAAAAAAGCCAGGTGTGGTAGCTCACGCCTGTAATCCTAGCACTCTGGGAGGCTGAGGCGGGAGGATAGCTAGAGGTCAGGAGTTAAAACCAGCCTGAGCAAGAGCGAGACCCCGTCTCCATTATAAATAGAAAGAAATTAATTGGCCAACTAATATATATAGAAAAAATTAGCCGGGCATGGTGGCGCATGCCTGTAGTCCCAGCTACTCGGGAGGCTGAGGCAGGAGGATCGCTTGAGCCCAGGAGTTTGAGGTTGCTGTGAGCTAGGCTGACGCCACGGCACTCACTCTAGCCTGGGCAACGAAGTGAGACTCTGTCTCAAAAAACAAAAAAAGAATGAATTACAAAGACAAGAAGGTCCAATCATATGGAGAACTTTTGATATCATTATTATTTTTATAATTAGTAATCACTATTATTACCTGCAAAACAACCCTAAAGGGTAGGTACTACTATTATTCTCTTTCTATTAAGGATTCTCTTTTTACAACCAACACTTAGAGCGAGAGAATGTTCCTAAACGGTGAAGGGTAGAAAAGAAAGTTTGAAAATTGGGTAGAGGAGCAAGGTAGACAGAGGCATCATGACAGCAAGAATCCAGAGGTTTTAGCCCAGAAATAAGAAGATTCGTCTTCGAGAATCTGGTTAAAGTGGGTTCTATGAGCACGTGGCTGCCAGGTAAGGCCAGAGTAGACAGTTACCTTAGCAGACCTAGAACTGGAGATGAATGAACTACAGCAAACCAGCAGATTGGGCTGGGAATCCAGGTTACATGACTCTGAACTCTGGTTCCTTGGCTCAATTTTCTTCACTCTCATAGAGAGTGAGAGCTCCAGTTCCTCCCCTTACACTAGAATATTCCAAAAACAATCCAGGTTACCAGTGAAAGTTTTTCTGTTCAGGGGGACTTAGGTTCAGACACAACTCAATCAATCACAAGATGAGTGACCTTGGCCAATTTATTTAACCGCATTTGACCCTTCATTTCTTATTTGCAAAATGGGGGCAGTGAGTGTATCTATCTACCCCATAGAGTTGGCATGAAGATGAATTAGATGGTTCCTGAAAAGTACTGCATGCAGTACATGGGCAGAGGAAGCTTCTAGTAATTGTACACACAGAAGTAGCATTCCACTTGGGTGACCAAATGCTTTTGGTAAAATCAAAGTGTTTTCTCTTCCCTGCCCTGATCCCCAAGTGGAGAATAACAACAGGGTATAGCAAATTCGGTAATACCCCCCAAAAGCATGCTAACCTTTTGCACTCGGATGTCCAGTGTGGATGATGAGAAAAAAGCAAGCAAGTGCAAAGGGTTAACAGTCAACAACTGTCATTCTCAATGTCTTGGCAAAATCAGCGTTATTTCCAAACACCAAAAAAATAAATAAATAAAATAATAATAATCATCAAATAATTAGGTGTTTTACAAAAACAAGCCAAAAAGTTTTTTTAGGGACTTTGTCTTAAGAACCCAAGACAAGCACAACATTTACGTTACGGTGTGGTCATAGGAAAGAGAACTGGGAAGGAGCTGAAATCTTAGCGCTCAACATTTCCATGTACACACCCCCATCCCGACCACGGCTACCCCAGCCAGCCATCAAATCCGATGCTCAAAATATGCCTAAACCAATCTAGGTTTGCCTCAGGGCTTTCTCAATACCTAGGCTTGCCCTAGACATATATCGACAAGGAAGAGTGAAATTCAGTTTGGAAGGAAAAGCCAGTCATTTCGAAAGGTCGGGTGAAAGAACATCTCTCCATCCTTCCTTGGCTGTGCCGATTAAACTCACGCAACAAAGAAATCCTGACCCTGAGAGGTCAAGCCTGCAAGCGAGAGAGAGTAAGTATGCAAGAGATTCTGAGATGGCTTTGGACCTAGACGTGGCTTTAAGCCACATCTCATTGCTGGGGAGGGGAGGTTTTAATCGAGGTGCTGCACACCACTGGGGGCTCTGAGAGGGGTTGAGGCCAGGACAGGGAGGACCTGGTGAAGTTGCCTGGGAATGTGCTTTTCCACCCGCCCGCCCCTGCAGAGCTGGGGTACAGCATTCCTCAGCTGATCAGCGAGGTCTACAAACCAAAAGATGTTACGATTGCATTGTCAACTCTCTCACTTTACAGACGGCACAACTGAGTCCCAGATCAAATAAGAGCGTTTTTCTCAAGGTGATGCACCTGCTGATGGTCCCGGCTCTGCCGCTAGACGAGCCCGCCCGAGACACCAGCCTACTGTTTGCTTCTCCAGCAAGGGCTCTCCTCAAGACACTCATGCTACCATGACTGCAATTTATGCTCTCTTCCCAAAATTTTGATTTATTTTTAGTGGAAAAAGTGGCCATCCCTGAAACACTCCTTTAAAATAAAGTCAGCCCGCCAAACCAGCACTGATGGCACAAGCTTAGCAGAAAACTCCACCAGTGACCACAATAATAGCAAAGAAAAAGGGCCATAAAAAAGGAAAAAAAAAAAAAGCCACAAACACACACAAATACATTTAAGTTTTCAATCCTCAAATAGGTTATTACACACAATGGCAGGGGCTTCTCTTTGTGTCAAGGTTGAACAAACTGGATTGAACTCTACATTTTGATAGTATCGGCAGAAATGCAATCACTGTGCTATCTAACGATTGCAATAAAATTGGAATATGAAACCGTTCCCTTCCACGGTTCCCTTCAAATCTCTCACACCAGATTTGAATGCATTTATAAATATCTATCTGTAGCCTCAGGACAAAAGACTTACGCACACACACAAAATAAACAAATAAATAAATCAAGGGCATTTTTTTAGGCCAAGTTTCTTATAGCTCTAGTTGCCCCAATCATTAATTAACAGAGACATGATGGCAAAAGAAAGAGAGCGATAATTGGAATATTCAGAGGTGGGTGGTCAATTTGTCATGTTCTGTTTTTAAGTATGACTTTTCCTTAGAGAGGACAGCCATGAAATTGGAAGATGAAAAAAGCAAGAGCACGGTATTATTAAGTACATGCAGCGAGTGTTTATTTTGTGCCAGTTTGCTACGTACTATCACATACAATCTGAGGTCATTGTAATAATAACCCGGGGGGTATTATTACTAATCCCAGTTTACAGATGAAGAAACTGAGGCCCCAAAACGGGCCAAGTAGCTGGCTCTCCTAGTCACATGACTAATAACTTCCCAAAATCTGGACTCGAACTCCACAGCTTATGTGTTTTTACTCACTATGGAAGTGGCCAGCAAATTCGGGGAAGTCTTGCAGTGTTAATAAGGCCACTTTCCACACCAATTATAACTTTGTTTAAAATTTAAAGCGCTTTATTTCTTCCTGAATAGGGAAAGAAAACGTGAGATACCAGCATGATCACTGTGCTTCAGCAAGAGCCCTAAAATCACTCATGTGTAATTAGCTGTACCTATAATCTGAATATTTAAAATATCATTAAAAGCTCCACTATAAACACTAGAGACTGGAATCGCTAGACAGCTAATTAACTAGTTAGTGGCCTTCTGTTCACCTCCTAGCATTTCCGCTCAGTTATCTGAAACAGTGCGAACCGTCCTCTAAGCAGAAGCTCACACCAACGTCCCCGGGAGTGGGAGGAATTTGCTAAAAAATAATTAGATAGGCACATATACGTTTTCTCAGATGAAGGGCCAAAGCTTCTCAAAAGGGCCCAGGATCTAAAAAATAAAAATAAAAAAGGCTAAAACACAGAAAACTGGACCACCCCGTGCATTGAGTTGCTGATCTGTAGCCTCAGCCTCTGTTCCCTAAAAGAAAATGTGTCAAGATTCCAAATACGGGGAGCAAAGGTAGTGAGAAACAAGCATAATCCTGCTAGATAACTAACTGAATATTTCCTTCTGCATTAGGAGGCTCAAGATTCCAGCAGACAGATACAACCAAACCATTTCGTGTGGTGCCATTGACGTACAGCTCTTCCCGACATTGCTTTTGTTGCCTGTTAAACCTCTAACGACTGTTTTGGGGTTTTTTGTTTGTTTGTTTGTTTGTTTGAGACAGAGTCTCGCTTTGTTGCCCAGGCTAGAGTGAGTGCCGTGGCGTCAGCCTCGCTCACAGCAGCCTCAGACTCCTGGGCTCAAGCAGTCCTCCTGCCTCAGCCTCCCGAGTAGCTGGGACTACAGGCATGTGCCACCATGCCTAGCTAATTTTATATATATATATATATATATATATATATACATACACATATATATATATATTTTAGTTGGTCGATTAATTTCTTTCTATTTATAGTAGAGACGGGGGTCTCGCTCTTGCTCAGGCTGGTTTTGAACTCCCGACCTCGAGCAATCCGCCAGCCTCGCTCTCCCAGAGTGCTAGGGTGACAGGCGTGAGCCACTGCGCCCGGGCTGTAACAACTGTTTTGATGCCACTCTGGGGCTGAGACCCCACAGATCACCCCAGAACCCACCCAGACATCCAAAGCACCCGGAAAATCCTGACCTTGGTCTTGTGGACCTGAAGATCCATGGAAGGGAGGTGGCATTACAGACTCACAGGCTGCTTGTGCAGTTAATGCATTGGTGACATCCATCAAAGCCACAGCCACTTTTCATAAGTTAGCATTTTATTTTTTATCACATACATTGCTCGTGTTTCCACGTCTGAGATTCAGGGAACACAAGGCGTTTTAATAGAAACCGTTTACGGTGGAGACCTCAGAAATGACTTGACAGACTTGGGAGAGGAAAGCATTTTGCAGAATACTCAGCTATGGGAATAAAAATATTTTAGAGGTTCCTGGCCGGGCGCGGTGGCTCACGCCTGTCATCCTAGCACTCTGGGAGGCCGAGAGCGGGCGGATCGCTCCAGGTCAGGAGTTCGAAACCAGCCTGAGCAAGAGCGAGACCCCATCTCTGCTATAAACAGAAAGAAATTAATTGGCCAACTAATATATATAGGAAAAATTAGCCGGGCGTGGTGGCGCATGCCCGTAGTCCCAGCTACTTGGGAGGCTGAGGCAGGAGGATCGCTTGAGCCCAGGAGTTGGAGGTTGCTGTGAGCTAGGCTGACGCCACGGCACTCACTCTAGCCTGGGCAACAGAGTGAGACTCTGTCTCAAAAAAAAAAAAAAAAAATATATATATATATATATATATATATATATATATTTAGAGGTTCCCTTGGGATCATTTGCTCTCTGCGGCTACCAAAATCCGTCCTAAATAGACTTTATCTCGGGGAGGAGTCCAGAAAGTGCTGGTGAAGCCCATATTTAGAACTTACATGTTCTCATAGAACATTCCAGATCACTGGGGCCCGTTGGCACGTGGTGCCATACTGCATACATGAGGAACGGGCGGTCACTGCACCGCCAACCTGCCCGTAGGCGAGCCAGCCCAGGTGGCAAGAGCACGCGTCTCCCGCCAGGCAGAAGCCGTGAAAAGGAGCCTCGACCGTCCTCCCACCAAAGAGCAACAGCGAAACGAGACTCGCACGTGGCGCAGACTTCTTAGTGGGAGCCTCAAAGTAACTCGGGGGCTGAAGCAGACGCCCCTCCCCAGCCCTGCTGGGGACATCAAGGTCAGCTGGCAACGCTGCTCGGCGGAGAAGACTTAATGTGTCTGCCAGGTGGCAAACGCACCATGTTGACTCTCCTTCCTGACTTAACGGATTTGGATCTTTTGTCGTTTTCTCTCCCCAGGGCAAAGGGACTCCAAAATGCCACGTAAGCGCACATTGCTTTCCCTCCCCTCCTCTCCCTCTCCCACAGCTACGCTCCACGCTGTCTGCAGAAACTGGAGCCGGCTTGCTCCACGCCCCGCTCGCCCCAGCCCTTCCCACGGCGCCGTTGCAGACTCAGCCACGCTCGCCCTCGCCCCTGCTAGCCGGGGGCGCCTCAGCTCAGGCCGGTGGAAGTGAACTGAACAGACAACTGGGGTTCCTTGAACTCGTGGGAACGACACGCAAAAGCGTGCATTTGCGCTCTTTGCTTGAATTAAAAAAAAAAAAAAAAAAAGAGGTGCTGGTTTTTATCCGGTTCCAGAAGATTCTGTGCCTCTCCTCCAGTCTAGCCCAGGCGCCCTCGAACTGCGGCCCGCGGGCCGCACGCGGGTGTGTCTGCCCGTTTTTGTTTTTACTTCAAAACAAGACATGTGCCGTGTGCATAGGAATTTGTTCATAGTTTTTTTTTTTTTTTTTAAACTATAATCCGGCCCTCCGACGGTCTGAGGGACAGTGGACTGGCCCCTGTTTAAAAAGTTTGAGGATCTCTGAGTTAGAGGGTTGTTTTCTGGAGTCTAAGTCCATAGTCTTATTGCACCGTGGGATTTCGGGAGGTCAGGCTACGCCGGATGGGTGGAACGAAGGCAGAGAAGAGCTTCAACGTTGGTGGAGCTACTTGGACTGCAAAACCGCCCAAGTTGCCCCGATTGTCCCTTAAATTCAGTGTGGGGAAGACTCAGCCAGGCTCAGTTTAGCTTGCTGCCATAAGGAGCCACAGGCATTCCTTCCCAGCACTGCCTCACCCCTTCCGCCCTGTGAGGACTCAAGCTAGGAGACGGTGAGAACCTACAAGGGGGTCTTCACTAGACGGGGAACCTGCCAGCACCTTGACCTTGAACTTTCCAGCCTCTGGAACTGCGAGAAATACGTGTCTGCTGTTTATAAGCCCCCCCCCCCAGTTGATAGCATTGTATGACGGCATCCTGAACACGCTGACACAGTTTTTCCAAACTTCTAGTATGTGCTAGAATTAAGTATAATCCTAACTATGAACAGGACATTCTGCCAAGCCTGAAAACAACACTAGTTTCTCTTGAAAATCTTTGTAGTTATGTTACCTAAGAATATCTATAGACAAAGCGGTTGCAGAATTTTAATTGCTTTTCTGTATAAACAACAACAACAACAAAAACCACCACCACCACCACCAACAACAACAACAACAAAAACAACAACAAAAAACAATAGTAGGTCCATGGTGAAGTAAGTTTGGCAAATGTTTAGTTATACAAAATAAAATTGATTTTTTTTACTATGAGACAATAAAAATTCTTAGAGCATCTCATGGGCGTGGAGTTTAGGAGAATATTATCCTTTAGAAGATTCCTGAATCCAAATAAATTTCTTCAATTTTGTGTCTCAAAGGACTGACATTTCCGTACACAGAAGGCCCCCGTATTAAAGAGGATTTAACCCTTTGCACTCGGATGTCGAGGGTGGATCATGTCGAGTGGATAATGAGAAAAAAGCAAGTGAGTGCAAAGGGTTAATACCATCCTGTCTTGAGCTTGCTTCTGAGTTTCCAGACAATCTCTGTTTCTAGTCGATTACCTGCTTAGGTCAACATGAGGCAAACGGCCTCAAGAAAACGGGCCATTGCTACCTTGAGAAATTTAATATCCAAATTCTATTGCTGTCCTTGAACTGTGGTCTCTGGTTTCCTGCTACCGATAAGCAGGCCACCAGTGGGACCTGAAGAATCCCGTCATTACGCACAGATTCCCACAGTCGCAGTCCCTGGCTGTGTCACCCACCCTATAGATAATGTCCCTGCACCTGCCAAACGGGCCCACGTTCCCTCACTTCCGAAGTAAGGAACACGTCTAAGTGCTCACGCTCTGGCAGAGAGATGCCCTTGATAATGAACACTTTTTTATGGAGTTTCTAGAATAATAAACGGTCCAACAGAGAAGTCAAACAAACATAAAACATTTAATGTGGAATGGCCAAATATGCCATATCAACCCTTTGCACTCGCTGGCTTTTTTCTCAGTTCCTTTATTCTACTCGGGATTTCATTTTTTAAACACCCCAGATTTGACAGAGCTAGGCAGTAGAACAAAAAACCGGAGTTTCTTTTCATACAAACTTATTTATTTGGATTTTTTTTTATATCTCACATTATTGAGACATTTAAAGAGTCATTTTAATCTCTATCATTTTTCATGGTGTGATATGTTTTGAAACATTCACCCACACGAAGACCTGGTTTACATTCACATGTTTCACAAACATACATCGTCTCTCTGCTTCTTCCTCCTCTGATTTTTCTGTTAGAGCAAACGACACGATCTTTGTGATTTTTTTCTTAGGGTGAGGTGTGATTGTCTGGAGCTTTCCATCTAAACGTTGCTCTAAGTCAGTGGATAGTCATCTACCCCTGGGGGTTAGTGGACCGTCTCTGCATTTACATTTTACTTGTCCTTTCATGCTAATGAAAACAAGAGAAGATACTGGAAAAATAGACAAAAATCTCCCTTCCCCCGGGGTGACACTAGGTGTCGAGTGTGGCTCGACATTCGAGCTGCTACCCGTGCCAACCGGGTCGAGTCACATTTGACATCGGAGTGCAAAGGGTTAACCTTGAAGGTACTCAGATTTTCAGCTCTGACATTGACATGAATCATTTTCTAGAACCCAAGAAAAGGCCTGATGTGGCTCATTGAAGATTGTATTTTGTGACACCGCGCAGTAAAATCTCACAGGATTCAAGGCATCAGTTTACATTCTTGCCAGGGGGTCAGCAAAAAAAAAAAAAAAAAAAAAAAAAATCCCCGCTATTGATCTGGCATTAAAAATCAGTTGACTTCATTTCTTTCTGAACAGGTAGCCTTCGCCTGCTGAGCACCAGCTGGTCTCTCCTTCTCTCTAATGACAACACGAAGAAATAAACAGACTATTCAAACAGAGCCCTTCACGCCACATCCGCCGAATGAACAGTGGGGCACAGCTCTCTTTTCTCGAGCTCTGCCTCAGCTTGTAAAACATGAGAGGGAGGAAGACCTGGCTTATGAATCCTGTTAGAATATTTAAACAAACACGAAATAACTTTCCTGAAGATCACTGTTTAAAAGAAAGAAAAAAAAATGAACAGTGTGTCTTTTCATTGTAGATTTGGGGGTAACCAGAGAAGCCCCGATAAGCCTTTGAGAGTCAGGTGTTCTGTGCAATCATAAAAGAAAAAGAAAGAAAGAAAGAATTCACCATTTCATGAGCAGTGTCAGAGGCAATGCACAGAAGTTCTGCGGTGCTTCAGCAGGCTGTAGGAACAGCACAAGCCAATCCGGCTAAAGCGGAGCGTGTCTTCCATAGATAGCTGCCTTTGCTTTGGGAATATTTTGGAATGAATTTTTGTCCTACTTAATCTGCCCTTCAGGATTGGAGGCTCAATCTCCAGTGTAGACCGGCTCTCACCGAGTGGGAGGCTGTTCTGAGGTAGAATAACTGCCTGCAGCGGACTACAGATATATTAAAACAGTAATTAGCACCTTGACCAGCCACGTCCTTGCTAGCAAGGCGCCACTACACAGAGACAGGGAAGAGGACCTCAGCCATAGCCCCTGCCGCCTCAGAACTGTGACTCTCAAACATCTCAGCGGCTTCCACACGTTGCCGGTGCAGTCACCAAAGCTTGAGTTTTCCGGCATTAAATTAGAGACCATCGCAAGGAAAAGTCTACATGAAGTTCTATGCAACATGTATTAGTCCGGATTCTTTTTGACAAAAAAAAAAAAAGAAAGAAAAAAAGAAAGGATTTCCATCTCAGAACGAGAAAAGCCCAACATAAGCAAAGAGAAGTAGCCATTCCTGTGTGTCACCCCTGTGGCCAAACGTTACCATAGTTACCATAATTAATTGGGCTGGAAGAGTGGCTGGGTGGACCCCAAACCACAGCCTCTATGCACTGAATTGGCAGGGCAGAGAACTCAGGTCTATAAAGTGTGATTAGCCAAGTCCACCCTGCATCGGGATTCTTAGAAGATTGATATCGCTTGACTTTGGCGTGAATAATTTCTTTTCTCCTCTTAGGAAGACAGCACACGACCCTCAACGTGCCAAAATGAGCATCTTCACACGCCCATTGCTGGGCAGGCTGCACCACGTTGTTTTCCCGGCTGTGTGGCAGCAGGTTTGCTGAAACCAGCACCCTCTCTCCTTACTGCTTTAACTTTCAGTGCCTTAGACTGGCTTTCCCCAAAGCAGATTGCAAGACAAGAATCTCCGTGTAGACGGATTCTCGGAGAGATGGTCACCGAGAAGCACCATCAGGGGAGTGGAAGAAGGTAGACAGGGAGGCAAGAAAGCTACTGCAAGGAATATTCATCAGCAGGTTCCTAGCTTCAAGCAATTGCCAGAGGCCCCTGGAAGACACATGGGACATGCCTCGGACTTCTCACGTCGGAGGAAGGAAGCTGGGTGATGTCTCCTCCAGCTCCCACCTGTCACTGGCTGAAGGCTGGTCCTGGAGTCAGTAACTCCCTGGTACTTCCGGGCTGCTCTGTGTGCCGCTGAGGGAAAGCCTTGAAGTGCAGAGCAGAAGGTGTGTGCAACACAACGTGTGCAGAGCAGAAGGCGTGTGCAATACAACGTGTGCAGAGCAGAAGGCGTGTGCAACACAACGTGTGCAGAGCAGAAGGCGTGTGCAACACAACGTGTGCAGAGCAGAAGGTGTGTGCAACACAAGGCTGTGCAGTACAACAGCCTCAGCACGTGCGAGAAGCCTGAGTGGCTGAGGACAGCCAGTTTCTGGCAACACCAGCAAGGCGCATTCACGAAGACATGCATTCATTTATTCAGCAACTACTTACCAAGCCCTTAACCCTCTGCACTCGGATGTCGAGTGTGACTCTACACGGTTAGCAAAAATGACAGAGATTAAAATGACTCTTTGAATGCATCCATACTTGGAAATATATAAAATAAATCCAAATAAATAAGTTTGCATGAAAAGAAATTCCAGTCTTGTATTCTACTGCCACGCTTTGTAAAACCTGGGGCATTTAGAAAAATTAAATCCCGAGGAGATTAAAGGAATCGAGAAAAAAGCAACTGAGTGCAAAGGGTTAATTATTGATAGGTAGTGGGTACTCTTCTAAATAGGGGTCTTCAAACTTTGTAAACAGGGGGCCAGCTCACTGTCCCTCAGACCATTGGAGAGTGCGCACTGCGGGCCCGGGACGAGCCAGCTGCTAAGCAGGACAGGCAGCGGCGGCAAAAACAATACCCGGCGGGCCGGATAAATGTCCTTGGCGGGCCACATGCACATTTCACCAAATAAAGCACTTACTCCAGTTTAATCACAGTCTGTGCTGGCAAAAAAAAAGAAAAATAAAAAAGAAAAAAAATTTCCAAAACGGGCTCACAGTTTTTGGCTTTCCACCCTGAAATTGTAGTGGGTCACTTTCTTGGGAAAACTCAGACAGACTCTTTTTTTTTTTCCCAAAAACAAAGAAAAAAAGAAGAGAGAGAAATCTCCACATCCTTAAGATAACTGAGAAGTTCCCAGGAGGAATACATCGTCCAAATAAAACTCAAGGGCACTGCACCTTTGGAAGGACAGTTAAGAAATACTAGGTATATTTGAGGACCGTAGTGTGAGGACCCCTGTTTAATCTAGGTGCTGGAAATACAGTGAGGGGCAAAACAAAGGTTACAGTCATATTTAATACCCAGCACAAATAGGCTGGGCGGATTCCAAGGGGGCGCTGCTGTGTTAATAATCCTGTTCTCTGCCCCAGCTTCAAACGTGGCCCTTCACCTTAAGAGCAGTAGTGGCAGGTCATCAGTATGGAGCTTCCTCATCACCGGTCCAGCTGAGTTGAGGTCCAGGACCCAGTCATGGACTTGAACGAGGAATGGGGACAATCAAGACAGGCATCGGAAAAGAGTCTGGTTTCAACGACTCAGCGGCGAGCTAGGTTTTGCTTATAAAATTCTCTGAGGACATCTTCTTGGAGGTGGCTTGGGTTCAGCTGGGCTGCAGAGTTGCCTCTTGTAACTCTTGACTGCTGAGTGGGGCGCGTGGCCGGGGAAGGAATGGGCATTGCTGACTTCGAACGTGCCCTGCAGAGACCAACTCAATCTCCATGGCGAACACAGATTAGTCTGCCTCCCAAACGGCACAGATTCTATTTTATCTACACTGGCAGGGTCGAGCAGAGTGTTTGCCAAAACTCCAGGCATGGGGCATTATCTGTAAGATCTTAGCGTACCCTCGAGTACTGCTTTAAATTGACAGTTATACTCAGATGGAAAGTAACAAACCATGTGGTTTGAGTGAAAGACCAGCTACACCTATTCCTAAGTGTAAACAGGTAAAGCTATTTCACATCGTATACTGAACATTGATGTTCCTGATTTGGAACTTACTAGAAGGCAACTTTATCTGTTCTGGTTATCGCTAACACTTGGCACTTCCCAATCGCAGGGCCGTGAGCGGCGTCACAAGCATTGCTTGGCTGTGAGAACTCCATTTAACTCAAGACTTAAATAGTCTTGGGGAATCCGGATGAGTCTCGCACGCTCTGCGGCAGGGTGAGCAAACGTATGTGGCACGTGCCCTAAAGAGACATCCTTATTTGGTCACATCTCACTCCTGCCCTGCACCTAGACTGAGCCTCAGAATCCTTCAGAGCATAGCTCTCCAGAGAGTCGGGGCGAGACTTCTAGAACTGGCACGCAGGACGAAGCCTGGTTGACATCTACGACGAATTCACAGAGCCTGGTTCCCTCAGTGCTACACTGCTCCTGAAGGAGAGACAGAGAGAGAGAGGAGAGAGAAGAGAGAGAGAGAGGAGAGAGAGAGAGAGAGGAGAGAGAGAGAGAGAAGAGAGAGAGGGAGAGAGAGAGAGGAGAGAGAGGAAAGAGAGAAGAGGACAAGAGAGGAGAGGAGAGAGAGGAGGAGAGAGAA